>APFE031121603.1:31434-54036 GCA_000404065.3 Pinus taeda
TTTTTTTTTTTTTTTTTTTTTTTTTTTTTTTTTTTTTTGTGTTTTAGTAGTTAAACTAAGCTTTATAATATGTATATAATCCTCTTTTAATTCTATGGTTGTTAATGCTCGTACTAAATCCAATAAGAGGGAGATTATGTTTACTTCACTTAAGCAATTTTTTTGTTATCGTGAATACCTAATTGTGAATTTAATCTCCAAATACATTCAACTTCAATAAAGAAATTAGGTAAGAAATCTTACAAATAATTTTAAAATTATAGATTATTAAATGCTTTGAATTTACTCAATTTTATTTCAAATCTCATAAGAAATTCACAAACTTGACCTATTGTTAAAAAAAAACAATCAGCGGGGTCTTAGATAGACAACGATCAGGTACTATGTTAAGGCACTCCTTGATATGAAGTCATCGGTTCAATTCCTCGTCCTATTTGGGTGCTTTTCTTGGACATGACTGTTATGTATACTCACTAATGCCAAACTTACAAAAGAAAATTTGTAAAAAATATTATTTCAAGGATAAATGAACATATTCATAAAACTCTATTTCAAAGATAAATGAAAATATTCCTTGTAGGGTGCATAAATAACATTCAATAGTTGCTTTAATGAATCATCATAACATACTAAAGCAACATTTCTTTCAATTGTAAAAGCCTTGTTTAAGCATCTTATAAAATATCAATAAAACTTGCGATATCAACTTTTGTGTTTATATGTCATGGTATTCCCTGCTTAACAGTACATAAGAAAAGTATAATGAGTAATCTGTCATAACACATAAGAAAAGGACAACGAAGTAATTTATCATCTACTTGGGCTTGAAACTTGGCATTGTTCTTGTTATTGGCCTTAATGATTAATCACATAGTGATTTAAGTATAGTTGATAGTTGAGCCCTTATTGTATTTTTTAAGAAATAATATTTACAATCAAATTTAGAGCTTGTTTAGATGATTCACTAGCTAGAACACTAATTCTTTGTATAATGTTGATTTTTTAAACTTCTTTTCAAATCCTTGCATTTTCAAACAAAGGAGAGAGTCAAATTATGGAGGTTATTTTTCTAAATGATTCAAATTATTACTAGTTTTTGAGTTTCCTAAATTTATAAAACCCTTTTCTTGAAAGCCAACTTCCACAAGGAGTTCATTTGTTCCCAATTATGTGCCCCTTCTCACAAAGCAACTGTAAAGCTAATTTTGTGATCTTCAATGATAAATAAGACATTTCCAAGTCCCAAGAATGTGGTATAATGGTTAGGTGGGGAGGTTTGGTCCCCACAGGTCTCGTGGTTCAATCTCGGGCAAGATTATGTACGCCTGAGAGCTGATCTAGGCACGATTTCTTCAGGTGAAAAAAAAGCCATTGGTTGGCGCATTATTCCAAGGTATGCCTTGACAAGATCCATTAAATAAACCTAAAGCAATCAATTTGTCTATATTTTGATTGATAATTGCTCTTGAAATATTTTTCAATCTATGTATAAAGATTCCCTCATATGCATATCTAATCTAATGAATACCCTAAAGGGGGTGTTCTTGGTCCTAAAAGAAGAGGAAGGGAATATTTCTCCATTATCATGCTCATAAACACCAATTTATAAAGATTATATTGAAGAATTTCAATTATTGCCTTTTGTTCCTAAAGATAGAGAGCTTCATGATAGGGGACAAGTACTAGTTGTATATTGTAAATATGAAGCCATCACACCATTTCCTTCCTTTATTTCACTTGAGGTAAGAAGGGAAGAGGCCACAATTATTGAACAAATACAAAAATCAGTTGTTGCACAAGAGCCATAGAATTATTTAGTAAAAAATGAATGGTGTGTATCTTTCTTTACTAAACTAAAGGAGGTAATATTTCATGTCATTGAAGAACCCATAACAATTTTCCTTTAATCATCAATTGGATTATGCTTCACGCTATTTTTTTTACTATAAGTATGGATCAATTTTTATGTTGAGTTACAATTATCAATACTTTCATTTCATTTAAAGATTAAATATGAAAGCATGATTCAATCAAATAGTTAGTTGATTGGTTAGTTGTAGTTGAAATTTAATATTACCTTACCAAAATCATTAAGCTTGTTGGTGTAGGAGTTATTGTATATAAATAAGGTCATAATTGAGCAACTAATTTCAATTTTAGTATAACAGTTTAATTATAATATGTGCATATAACTTGTTTCAATGGTGAATAAACAAGGTTTTAAACAAAAAAAGACAGACTTAATAAAGGATGGAAAAATAAAAAACTTGGCTCATTTACAAGTTTTGGAAGGAATTTAGAAGGAACTTGGTCTACAGGCTATTTGGTGCCTTATAAGGAGATGTCATCCCTGGATGAAGCCAAATGTTGTATAAAAAAAAATCATCAATTTTTTTCATTTATTTCTCAAAATTGGTTTACTTATATTGCCTTAATCATTCTTAATTCAATATGATTTTCTCTCATACTTGTATCCATTATTTTCCTTCTCAAATTCCTTGTGAGGGCTACTAGTCTAAGCTAAGTATTCAATGTTGAAGGTTAGTTTTTGTAATATTATAAATATTGAGTTTCCATTGAATTTAGTTTTCATATTGCTTTGGATCTTTGGAAGGATTCCAACATTATCTTGAACTCTCCCTAATCACCTTTGCTATTGAATTTTCGTTTGTCTCTAACCTAATCAAACTGGGAAAGGAATAAATCATTTTGATTATCTCCTATATATTAGCCCCAAAATGTTATTAATAAAGCTTTTAAAAGTGGAATACATCAATATCAGGTATCCCTGTAATGCTCTCAATTTACTCTTGTCCTCCTTTTCCATTTCCCACGTAATATATAATGTTTTACCTATGCTTTGCATATTTTTGGAAGAAAGTAATGTTCTCATCCCATTTTTTCATCCATATTGCTTTACTTATCGCCCTCCACTTGGATTCCTCTTATTTAAGTAACTTACTTTTTGTCTCTTTAAGTGACTTGAAATTTGCCTTTTCTTTTTCTAAAAACACACCTTCAATATTTTATGCAAAAAAACTAAATAACCTATTGGATCCCTTTGTGAGTTTTGATAGTTCTTTCTTTCCCATTCCATAATTGCCTTCATAACTCTTTTTAGATTAACAAGAAATTTGTAGTAGTTAAGTTTTCACTCAATGGTTCAAATTTCTTCTAACTTTATCTAACCAAAGTGGTAAACTCTTCATCTTCTACCACTCATAGTTGAATTTGTAGGGGACTATAGGATTGTTTTCATATTTTTTGAGTTGTAATGAGACAAGGGGGTTATCTAAAGAGCCATGTAAAGCCACAAAAGTATTTATCTTGTTAGTTTCCAACATAGTCCTTTCTACGAAAAAAAAAATCCACTCATTCCATGGTAGCCTTCTTAACTCTTTTTAGATTCTTAGCAAACTTGTACATAGTTGTCATTTGAGGGTTCTAATTTCTTGCAATTTTATCTAACCAAAGTGGTAAGCTCTTCATCTTCCAACCACTTGTGGTGGTGCTTGGAGGCATGTTTTCATCCTTTTCAATTTGTAGCAAGGCAAGCAAATGATTTGAATAGCCACCTACACCCACCCATGTCTTTATCTTGTTAGTTTATGATGTAATCTCTCTACCACCAAAAACCTTTCCCATCATCCCCTACCCTATATGTCCTATAGGCATGGACTTATTTAAGAGGTCCTAGACACAAGCCTACATCTTCAAACTTACACATAAAGTAATATTCTAATGGGTATACTCCAACATTTGTACCACATATTTTTTTAACCATAACTAAAGAATTTTATTAATGAAAAATTACAACCAAAGTACACAATATGAGTGCATTTTGATCATGGCTAGTTGCATAATATAAAAAGTGTCTATCTATATTGAACCAATCATAGCCTATAAGCAGAAAAAGGAACTAGGTATATGTTGCACTTAAGCCTCTATAGTTATAGATTGAAGAAACACCCCCAAGATTATACAAACTTTGAAATACATGATTACTAATCATTTGAACCATCAAAAATAGTGAATTGAGCTTCTATCTCTCCCGCCAAGGCTTTGGCATTCAAGTTTGGAAGAAGAGGAGCAAGATATTCATATAAAGAGGAGGACAAATGCATAGATGAGGTAGGAGGGCATAGTGTCAGGGAGAGTTGGGAAGAAAAATCTTTTAATTTGTTGTGTAGCCAACCAAGCTCATCATTCGGTTGTTGAAACTTCTATTTTTGTTGGATCAAAATGTCCAATGAAGAGGTGACATGTGCTACAAGTTGATACTCTCTAATTTGAAGTTGACACAAAGCATCGTGAAGGTCATCAAACTCAAATTGCAATACAAGGGGGAGATTCTACCTAAATGAGGGAGGAAAAGGATCCATAACATTTAGGGGACAAGGTAAATACTACGAGAACAAATGGAGAAGGATAAGAAGTAGAAATTCACATAGTATCCCCTCTTCCATTGATATGAAGGCCACCATCTGAAGATCAACAAATGAGATGATACCCATGAATTCATAGTGAATGAACCTGTACCACATACCTCGTTCAATTTCTAGTGTAATCCAACATTTGTACCACATATTACTACTTAAGTGGTACTGAGATTAAGATCCCCACAAATTATAACATTCTCCTCTTTTAATGCTCCTAGCCTGAAAATTTGTTCTATAAATCCCTTCTATTTTCATCAAAACCATACCTATAATGACAATGAAAGCCTTCCTTATTCCTAATGACCTTAAATCCACCAACAAACTTGCATTGATGCAAAAAGAGTTAATAAGATGAAAAATACTTTCTCCACCCTATCAGTATTCCACTAGATACCGCGTTGGCATCGAAAGTAAAAAAACGTCAACCTTTGAGAATGTAGGAGAAAACTCCTTTTTATTTTTTATTTATCACACACAATTTGTTAAAACAAAATTATCTCTGGTTTACATCAGTGAGTCATCTTCTTAAGGGATAATTTATATGAGAGACCTCACCCCTCAAAGGTTAAGGGTAAGTGTTATCATTGTTTAACCTTTTTAGGGGCATTCCTACTCTAAGGTCCCCTGTAATGGCTTGTTTTCTTTCTTCTACAATTTCCTTATATCCCCTTTTCGATGCCAAGGTTTGATAATATTTCTTACACATGGTAGTAACATCATGTCTAAATTCAACCCTTGTGCAATACTACATTCATCCATCAAGTTATAACTTTTCCTATGTCTTAGCTAATATGTATTGGATTTGTTTCCCTTCCCAAGTTTGGAGATTAATGATGAAGAACAAGGTTCAATATATAAGATCCTTTATGTCCCACCAAGCAATTTCTTTTACCAATTATATAGATTCTAGAGGAAACATAAGGTGTGGCTAAATAAATATGGGTGAGGGACCACAAAGTGAATGGTACTTCTTAAAAGATTTAGATTTATTCATCAAATAAAATTCAACAAAAGTAGAATAAATATTTTGAACCGCTCTTTCTATTCCATCTTCTAGACCATTTTTTAAAAATGAAAGATATGGAGATGGAGTCTGTAACATACCCCCTTACCACCCATATATGATACTCAGAGTAGAAGGTGGCAGTTACTATGTTGACGTAACCTTTGTAGTTCATTTATGGAAATGGGGTCTAAATTTTTTAACCTTTTTCCAACTTTCCAAAACCCAAAATAAACTAAGCTATCACATTCGTCTCATTGATACCTTTTCAACAATATAAAATTTTCCTCAATCTGACTCCTAGATCAAAAGACATGGCCTTTCAAAGTTTTAACTAATGACTCCTCACCATGTCATCATGACCTGCCACATGGCATTGACGTGGCTCTGTAAGTCTTGCCATAACTCTTTCCAAAGGGTCCATGTCATATTTTTTTCAACAACTGCAACCTCGACCATGCCACATCTTTACTCCTGTGACCCCCCCTTCCATGGCATGCATAGCACAAATATACAGTAATAAGGGTACACCCCTTTGAGTGTGATACATATCTATGTACATATACAAAACCCCAATTCTTTCCATATTCATATCACATACATAAAACACATTACACGACACATGCATTGTGAATATAACATATAACACTAAAACTTGCCAAATTTTTTGGCTGCTCCCCAACCCTGCGCTCTGCAAGCTAGGGTTCTGGGAGCCTCACAGCGCCGCTCTGGCTGTTGCGCCCCTGCGCACTGCCCCGACCTCTTCCCCACAGCCAGATGGAGTCCCCTGAGGGCTCCTCCCCCCCCCGCTGACCCGCCTCCGGAAGTCTCCGCCTTCAGATCCCTAATTGCTGCCAGGACAAAGCGGCCCCCCTCTGCATCTCAGTAGAAGTTCATCAAAAAATTGGATTCGAACCCTTCTGTTGCCCTGCCAGAGGAGGACACCTGCAAAGCTGCTATGAATCTGGTAGATAGAGGCCTCATAGGCCAGTTCACCGGCCTATGGCCTTCCCCCAAATCAGTGGAGGAATGGACTCAAAGAAACTGGAAACCACTGATAAAAGAGGGAATCAAGAGCTATTTTGTGGGCAAAGGATTCGTCGTCTTTGTTTTTGAGAACACGGAAGACAGAAGCCTGATTTTCAGAAATGGCCCCTACTTCATGGGGCCGCAGGCCCTGTATTTAAATAAATGGACTCCAGATTTTGATCCCTCCCAAGACGTCCCATCTGCTGTGCCGGTGTGGGTGAGGCTCTCTCATCTACCTCTTCATTGCTGGAATCAAAAATCGTTCCAGACCATAGGGAACGCGCTAGGCAAATACATAGATCAGGCTACAAGAAGAGACCAGTACTCTTGCGCCCGTATCTGTGTCGAAGTGGATCTCGAGGAAGGTTTGCCTGAAGCGATCAAGCTCACGGTGGCGGGTTGGACGCACATCCAAGAGCTCGACTATGAACAGCTCCCCTTTAAATGTAGACATTGCCACGGTCACGACCACTTTGCAAAGCACTGCAAGAAGAAAATAGAGGAGTAATCTGAAAAACATTCTGAAGAACAATGGACCCTTGTCCAGAGAACTGCCCATGCAAAGAAAGATGCAGGAAAAAGCGCAACAACGGGAGAAAGAAACATCACCATCCCTCCTCAGGAAACAGAAGAGACTGCAAAAGTAACAGAGGAGGCGCAGATCGGCCCATCAAACCAAGGTCCGGGAAGAGAAGAGCATGAGGAAGCCTCCCCCTTAAGCAAAGAGGGAGGTGATGATATTCAAATAGAAGCTACCCAAGGCAGCCCCTCTAATCCCACCTACGCAGAAGTCACAAAGAAAAAGGCAGTTCAAAGCTCAGAGTCCTCAGAGGAAGAATTCTTTGAGCGACCAACAAAAAGAGCCGGAAGGAAATCCCGCAAGGAAAAAAGAGAAGAGGAAGCAGAAAGGCTGAAAACACAAGGGAGCCAGTCCACAATAGAAATGACAATTGGAGGAAACAACAGGCCCAGGGCTTCCAAGGGCGGTTCCACCCCTCTCACAGGTAAATAATGAAGCTAGTCTCTTGGAATTGCAGAGGACTGGGGAACTCCGCAAAAATAGAAGCTGTAAAGGACCTATTAAAATCGGAACCTGCAGACATCCTCTTACTCCAAGAGACAAAGATAGCAGGGCTAGCCTTGCTAGAAATCAGCAAGTCAAGCTGGAAGAAAAGCTCAGGCACAGGTGTCAGTGCACGGGGCACTTCGGGAGGTCTAGCAACTCTCTGGAACGAAGATAAATTCCAGCTAATCAAAACTCACGAGACCCTGCACTGGATATTCTCAGAATTAATTCACCTCACAAGTAAGTTGTCCATCTCACTTGTCAATCTTTATGTCCCTGTCAATTACTCTGAAAAAAGAGACTGCTGGAATTCTCTGGCAGCGTTTTTAGAGCAGGATTCTCCCAATAATATCATTCTTGCTGGAGATCTCAATATTGTTTTGAATGCCAAAGAAAAAAAAGGTGGCATCAACTCCAAAGATCCCATGGTGGGTGTAGTAGAAGATCTTGCGCAGCAATGGGATCTGCAAGATTTTATCCCAACACAAGGTCGCTTTACTTGGTCAAACAACCGAACTGGAATGGACCATCTCAGCCCGCTTGGACCGTTTCCTTGTGCAAATTTCTCTCTTTATGAACAAGAAGATCGTAACTACAAAAATTCTGCCCAAGCTGTCCTCTGACCACAAGCCAATTCAACTTTGCTTGGAAGATGAAGAGGATTTGGGACCCATTCCTTTTCGCTTTTCTCCTCAATGGATTGAAAGGGAGGGCTTCTTCGACACAGTGAAATCAACTTGGGCCTCCTCCATTACAGGTTCTCCAAGCTTCGTTTGGGAGCAAAAGCTGAAACTCACTAAAAAAGCATTGAAGGAATGGATCAAAAAACCAGTCCACAACCCCGCCTCCCAAAGAGTCGCAGCAGTCCATGCTTTGCATACCCTTCAAAATGACATGGAAAGCAAAAATATCAATGAAGAACTGTTGGACCTGGAAACAAAAGCGCGGAGAGCAGCCTATCAATCCTTTAGACAAGAGGAGGAATACTGGAGACTTAAGTCCAGAAGCCTGTGGTTAAAAGCTGGGGACCGCAATACCTCTTTCTTCCATAGGCAGTATCGAGCCAGATTGTCCAGGAACTTTATCGCAGAAATCAAGACTTCGATGGGCCAAATTTGCAAAGGCTTCCAACAAGTCAAGGAAGCAGCTGAATTATACTTTCAAAACCTCTACAATCTGGATGCGCAAGGGGAGGAAGCGGACGACGCTGAATTCCTCTCCCTCATCCCTTCCTCAATCTCTCCAGAAGACAACTCTGATCTTTGCAAACCTGTCTCAGAGGAGGAAATAATTAAGATCATATGGTCAATGGATTCCGACAAGGCCCCTGGACCGGACAGATTCACCATTCATTTCTACAAAGTTTGCTGGGACATCATAAAATATGTCCTCCAAAAGATGGTAAGGGGATTCATGAACAAAGCTAAAGTAGGTGGCAGCACCAACTCAACCTATTTAGCTCTGATACCCAAAGACTCTAATCCGGAAACTTTTGCCAGATTCAGGCCAATTTCTTTATGTAACGCCTCCTACAAGATCTTGGTAAAGCTGCTTGCCAACAGAATAAAACCCTTGCTCCCTCGTATCATCTCAAGTGCCCAAGGAGGTTTTGTGGAAGGCAGACACATCCTTGACAACATCATACAAGTGCAGGAGACTATTCACTCCAGTAAACAGAGAAAAGAAAAAGGGATGCTCATAAAGTTAGACATGGCGAATGCGTTTGACAGAGTCAACAAGTCATTCCTCAGCAAAGTTTTGCTCTCCTTTGGCTTTTATCCTCAGTTTGTCAACCTCATAAAGGCTTGCATGAGCAACCCATGGATAGCCCCACTCATAAATGGCAGGCCTGCCAACTTCTTCAAAGCCAAGAGAGGCATCAGGCAGGGATGCCCGCTCTCCCCCTTTCTATATATCTTAATGGCTGAAGCGTTAAGCCGAAAACTCGAAGCCGAAAGACTGTCAGGTTCCTTTCCGGGCCTCAAACCCACCAGCAATATAAACCCTCTGAATCATGCCCTTTTTGCAGATGACTCCATTCTCTTAGGGGGCGCCTCTCCCAGAATAGCAAAGGCTTTTGACTCAGTCATCAAGAACTACTGCAAAGTCTCAGGAGCTCTGGTAAATGAAAGGAAAAGCGAGGTTTTCAGCTGGAACATTAATCAACAGGAGCTCAAAAACATAGCTAATATTCTTGGCTTCAAAGGGCACTCCCAATGGGACAGAATAAGATATCTTGGGCTGCCCATCATCTCAGGAGTGAACAAGAGGTCGCTCTGGGGAGACATAATAGGCAAAATCAAAGACAAGATCACGAAATGGGGAGGATACTGGTTAACAAAAGGAGGCAAGGTTATATTAATAAAATCCCAGCTGTCTTCCTTAACAATTTACCAAGCAGCATTCCTGCTCGCTCCCAGAAATGTCATGGACCAAATCTCTTCTCTCCTCAGAAATTTCCTCTGGCAAGGAGGCAGGGGTAATGACAAGAAACTTCACCTGGTAAATTGGGACACAGTCAAAAAGCCTATAGACGAAGGAGGACTGCAAATTCGTGACCCCTCACTGGTCAATCTCGCCCTTGGCAGTAAAATCTTGTGGAAGATGATCAAGGAACCTCTCCACCCTATGAGCGCCATTCTGAGGTCAAAATACACCAACAAATTCGAATTCAGAACCCTTCAGCTAGTACACACAGCCAACAGTACACTGCTATGGAAACTCTGCTTCAAGAGCAGCAAACTTTTCAAACGTCACGCTTTTAAAATCACGGGTAACGGCAAGCGCACTAGCCTCTGGCAGGATCGTATTATGGGGTGTAATGCCCTTGTGAACAATGATGAGATCGCTGAGTTAAGGGACTGGTTGACAATAAAAGGCAAGCACTCCATTTACGACATCTCCAATTGGGATCATCGAAATGAATGGACTGGCTGGGCGATCCCCGATCCCCCTGCCCACCTACAAATTCAAAAAAACATTTTCCTTGACCTGTTGGATGCCGCAGCCCCGATTCACCGCACAATGAAAAACCGCTGGGGCTGGGGGCACACTGGAGATTACACAACTACTGCTGGATATAAAGCGTACCAGACCTCAGAAAATAACAAGCACAGAGCCACGTTCTGGAAGAACGTATGGGAACCCCTAGCGCTCCCTAAAGTTAATTTTTTCTTCTGGACGCTCTTGCATAACAAGATTTTAACAGGTGATAATATGGCTAAAAGAAAGTTTGCAGGTCCACACTGGTGCGCTGTCTGCAGAAGTAATTCTGAGGCTGCCCAACATCTATTTATAGATTGTCTATTCGCAAAGGACGTTTGGGATCTCATGCTCCAGGATTTCTGTATCAGCTCCCCCTCTCAAATCACAGTCCCGGATCTCTTCGCGGAATGGCATCAGTTTTATCCTCAACGCATTCCTCACAAATCGTTCTGGCGAAAAGTATGGAACGCTTTGCCCAAGTTTGTCTGTTGGCAGATATGGCTGGCCCGTAACCAGAAGATTTTCAATGATCCGAACCACACTCCCTTGCAGGTAGCAACAAAAGCAAGATCTCTCCTTCTTGAAGCAGCACAACAGCAATATTATAAAGAGGACACTCTCCTCCAGCCGGTCGAGAAGAGGTGGCTCGGACCGCTTGAACTCCAAAGCAGAAAGACCCTTCTCCCCCCTCAAACAGAGCACCCAATCTGGAAAAAGAGAGATCCTGACGAAGTATTCCAGCACTGGTGGAGAGCTAAAAAATCTCATACCATCTTCTTCGACGGGGCCTCCAAAGGAAACCCCGGCCCCTCGGGTGCCGGTGGACTTATCTTCTCCCCAGATGGGAGTTCTCGTGACACTTTTCACTGGGGTCTAGGCCTGAAGACCAACAACCAAGCAGAGTTGCTCAGCCTCCTTCAAGCATGTCAAATTGCCAGAGAGAAAGGGATCAAAGATATACAGGTATTTGGAGACTCGGAGATTCTCATAAAGAAGCTGAACACTACAGAGAAATTCAGGAATGCAGGGCTCAATAGAACGTTGGAAAGACTGAAAAGAGTCCTTGCTGCCTTTGCCTCCTTCAAAATCTATCATATTCTTAGAAGCTCAAATAGTGATACAGATTTGCTGGCCAACAAAGGGAGCACACTAGATAAATGGCTGTTGTTTATAAATGAGGACCGATTTGTAGAAATTCCTTGCTAAATCCCAGTTAGATCAGCATCTTCAGCTGTATATGTATGTTGTAATCAGGGCTACTTCGGCAAAGCCCCACTCTTTTTATTCCTCATAAATAAATACATACCCGTTAAAGTATGTGGAACCCACTCCATTACATGACACATCCACAGTATGTGGAACCCACTCCACCACATAATCTAGGGGATAAAATCCCAAGAGTTTCTAACCTTTTTCCAATTGTTCAAAACCCAAAATAAATTAAGCCATCACATTTGTCTCGTCAATACCTTTCTAGCGATATAAAATTTTCTTCGACCCGACTCCCAAATCAAAAGATATGGCCTTTCAAAGTTTTAACCAATGACTTCTCATCATTTCATCATGACCTACCATGTGGCACCCATGTGGTCCCGTCATGGCTCTACAAGTCTTGCCATAACTCTTTCATGAGGATCCACAACAGATCTATATCAATAGGTGCCACCTCATTACTCCCAAGACCCCACCCTTCCATGGCATGCATAACACATGTATACAATAATAAGGGTATACCCCCTTGAATGTGATACATATCTATGTATATATACAAAACCCCCTTTTTGGCCATATTCATGTCATGTACATAAAACACATGACACGATGCATCCATGGTATACGAGACTCACTCTGCCCCACAATATCTCTGATAAAATCCCAGGAGTTTCCCCTGTCACCCTCATTTGAAAACTTGTTATGCAACCAACTCACAAAAGATAATAAAATATAGATCAACGACTTCCTCCTTTTCATTACATAAATGAATAATTCTTGGATCATACAAATGATAAGATCTCCTTCGTATATATAGGAGTCTAAGAGGTCACAATATAATTAGAGCCTACATAACAATAATAATGTAAGGGCACAACAATAACAATAGTGGGCTTCCATGGGGCACACCAATAACAATATGGGGGATACATGGGCACAACAATAACGATAGTGGGCTTCCATGGGGCACACCAATAACAATATGGGGGATACATGGGCACAACGATAACAATAGGGGTTACACTAACAATAACAATAAAGAGGATACACTGGTATTATAGGGACCTAACATACCCCTCTCCTTCTAAAAAGTGTTGTCCTCAACACTTGAGTAGTTATGAATGTTTTTGTATAAAATTCTCATTCTCTCGTGTGGAATCTTTCGCTGGTAAATTCTTCCACTTAATGAGATACTCTGAAATTAATCGATTAAGTAGTTGTCAAGTTCTTGTTTATGTGGCTGCTTCAAGCTCAGATATGATTTTTCATTCTTCCTCAAGTTCTAGAAACATTGTTTGAACTGGGAGATTGTCACTGATAACTTTTCTTAAGCATGAAACATGGAAAACTGGGTGTACTCGGGAAAATGTAGGCAACTCCAATTTGTATGCCATAGTAACAATCTTTTGCAACACCTTGTAAGGACCATAATATTTGGGTGATAATTTATTATCCTTCTTAACTTGCTTGAGTGACATTTGTTTGTATGGTTGTCGTAGTAAAAATACCCAGTCACCTGCATCAAAACTTCCTTCATTGCGATGTTGATCTTCTTGTTGTTTCATTTGGTTCTATGCTAGAGTGAGGTTATCCTTTGAGAGTTGGAGAACTTGTTGTTGATGCTCTATGTGATCTTCCAATGTTTGAATCTTAGAATTTTCTCTTAAGGATGATGTGATGGATGGTGTATGATATCCATAAAGTGCCATAAATGGGGTCATTTTTGTTACAGTATGGAAGGAAGCGTTATACCACCATTCAGCTACATGTAACCACTTGACCCATTGTGTTTGTTTATCAATACAAAGCAACGAATATATTCTTCCACTCATTTGTTCACTATCTCAATTTGCCTGTCAGATAGAGGATGATTGAGCTAATTGAGTATGAAGACAAGAAAATAATTTTGTCCAAAAAATTCCAATGAAAATGGGATCTTTGTCACTTAAAATAATATTTGGGTTTCCATGAAGCTTTTGAATTGTCTCCATAAATACAATAGCAACTGCATTGGCTTTAAAAGTATGAGATAATGCATAAAAGTGTGCATACTTGGTAAGTCTATCAACTACAACCATGATGGCAATCTTTCCTTCAGACTTGGGTAAACCTATGACAAAATCCATTGGGACCTCCTCCCTATGTTGGCTTCAAATGGCTAAAGGTTATAACAAACCTGGGGTCTTAATTGTCTCAACTTTATTTTGTTGACAAACGAAACATTCTACCACAAATTTCTAAATATCAGTTTTAAGGCCATCCCAAAAAATATCCTTCTTGACCCTGTGGTAAGTTTTTAAAAATACTGAATGCCCTCCTAGGGGGGAGGTGTGCAATTTCAAAAGAATATATTGTTTGAGTTGGGAATTCTTACAAAGATATAAGCGATATTTGTACCATAATGAATCATTTTTCCAGCTAAACGTATCATATGTACCAGGATATTGTTGCAAATTTTGAATGAGTGTCCACACCTCTTTGTCATTCTTCCATTAATCCCTTGCTTCAGTTATCCAGTCAGGTTGGATAATAGAAATGCCAAAAAACAATGCTTCCACGTCCTCATCCTTTGTTGAGAGTGCATCTGCAACAACATTTTTCTTCCCCTTTTTGTAGATGATTTCAAAATCATAACCCAACACCTTTGTGACCCATTTTTGTTGCTCTTCTGAAGATAATATTTGTTCCAAAAATCATTTAAGACTATCATGATCTATTTTTACCTTGAAGTGTCTTCCCATTAGGTAAGGTCGCCATTTCTTTAGTGCATGTAGCACTGCTAACATTTCCTTCTCATAAATAGGTTTGTGTAAATGCTTTCCTCTGATTGGACGACTTTCAAAAGCAACGGGTCTTCCTTCTTGCATTAAAACAACACTAATTCCATTTCTCGAGGCATCACATTCCACAATAAAGGTTTTTGTGAATTCTGGTGTAACTAAGAACCGTGCTTGGCACATTGCCACTTTAAGATGTTCAAAGGCCTTAGTTGCTTATGGAGTCCAAGAAAATGCGTCTTTCTTCAGTAATGTTGTTAGATGTGTTGTTATTCTCCCATAATTATTAAAAAACTTGCCATAATACCCTGTCAACCCAAGAAATCCTCCAAGATGCTTTATGGTTTTGGGGATTTTCCATTCCTTAATGTCTTTAATTTTGTTAGGGTCTACCTTAACACTCTCATGAGATACAATACGACCCGAATATTTCACCTCCTCTACTCCAAAGAAACATTTGGAGGTTTTTGCATTTAATTGTTTCTCCTTCAATAGTTTGAGCACCCTCTCAACATGCTGAACATGATCCTTCCAAGACTTGTTGTAGATTAGTATATCATCAAAAAATACTAACACATATTTTTTAAGGGAGGGTTTCAAAAATGAAGTTCATCAAACCATGAAATGTGGAAGGTGCATTAGTAAGGCCAAAAGGCATGATCAAAAATTCATAATGACCTTCATGGGTTCGGAATGTTCTTTTTAGAATGTCTTTTGTCTTCATTCTAATTTGATGATATCCTGAACGATGATCCAGGTTGGTGAAGTAAATTGCTCCATGTAATTCATCCAACAATTCATCAATGATGGGAATGGGAAATTTATTTTTAATAATGAAATTGTTGAGCTCCCTATAATTTGGACAGATATGCCATGATCCATCCTTCTTGTGCACCAATATTACTAGAGCAGAGAAGGAATTCTAACTAGGTTGAATTATACCGACCTCGAACATATTTGCAACCATACATTCAATTTCTCTCTTTTGGGCATAGGGATATCTGTAAGGCCTGATGTTTGGAGGAACACTTCTTGGAATAAAATGAATAGCATGATCATGATCATGAATAGGTAGGAGGCCTTTGGGAGTATCAAATACCTTGGAATGATTGTCCAAGAATTTTTGGAGATATGGAGAATTAGATGATTTCAATGTTTGAACCTCTAATGAGCAGAATTGTGCAATTACGCCTAGTTGTTCTTTCTTTAAAAGCTTTGTCATGCCATTGGTATTGATTATATTTCATTATTTCCCTATGGTACCCCTTAATTCAAATTCCTTTCCTTCCCAAAAAAAAAAATTTAAGAAAAGTTCTTGAAATTTAAAAACAATTGTCCTTAAAGATTGTAACCATTGGACTGCTAGTACAACATCAACACCACCCATTGGAATGGAAAGCATTGGGCTATTCAATACATATTCCCCCATGGTTAACTTGGTATTATGGCACTTTCTAGAGCAACTTAAAGTTCCTCCATTTGCAACCATCACTTGACACTCTCTTTTTGGATATAGGAAGCAATTCAATTCCTTGGATATTTTACAATGAATAAAAGTATGGGTACTACCTAAATCAATTAGCACTATTACCTTTTTCTTCTTGATATATCCTTTTGTCTTGAGAGTTTGAGAAGTGGTAATTCATGCCAATGCATTACAAGATATGGTCACACTCGCACCCCCTCCCCCCCCTCCTTTGGCTAATACACTTGTACACTTGATACATGTTTGGTTGTTTGGTGCAAAATCCCAACAGACAAGCTCACTCTTCCATGTCATCCCGGGGATTAAATCTAAGGAATTTCCTGCAGTGCCTTACTTAAAACCTTTGGGATCTAGAGAGCAGGATAAAATGTCCCTCAACATTGACAAATGGGAAAGATCCTCGTCCATAAACATAAATCCCAGACTTCCTCCTCGGTGCTCCTCTTTTAAACATCAAGGTGATCTCATATTGGGGTGGTGTCATCCTGACACCACCCTTTCAATCCTCCTAGGATAGAACTTCATATTGTGGCATCTACAAGGAAATTTCCAATTTCCCCGAGACGAACATCCCTAGGCATTCCCCATTATTATCCCTTTGAAATTGTAAGTGTGACATCATCGATCTATTTCATTGGGGTGATGTTTGTTAATGCCATACCTTCCATGTGGCCTCGTCCAAGAGTGCCACATGTCACCTCTTTTTAGCCCATTTGGACTTGTCATATGGTTGATTCTGGGTGCAACGTGTCTTGCCACGAGGGCGCCACTTCACCGTCCTTCCACATTGTGTTGGGTCCCACCAAGGCCTAACCCCTTGTAAATTAATCTTTCTCTATTATAATTAATTTTGGGGGTCTTGGACTTATTTCACCATTTCATAAATATGTATATATTTATGCCTTACAATAGATGGGCCTGATTGCCATGTTATTCAGGGATTTAAATCACAGGAGTTTTGTCTTGCATCCCCTTTGAAACCTTCAAGGTCCCATACCGTGTGGTTCATCTGACATTGAATACGCTCTACTGCATCAACAACCTAAATTAAGTTGAGAGGCCCCACACAATAACATATGTATACATTTATAAAGAACCCTTAAACATCGAGTTGCTAATAAAACGAGCCCAACAATACCACGTAGTCCCAGGGATAAAATCTTGGGAGTTCCAAATGGAGCCTACTTTTGAAACTTTTGGGGTTCATCTAATGGCATTGGCGCTTGCAGTGATCTATGACCCTGACCTCCTCTGTTTTTGTGTGTTGTCATAACACTTGTTCTTATGAGCTAATAAGGCCTAACACCCAACCCTCTAGAATCTTAACAGTTATATGCCTGGACAACTATATAACTATTAATTGTTTAGGCATATAACTGTTAAAATTCTAGAGGAGATATATCTATATATATATAGGGATAACCTCGTTTATGTATATATATGCATTTTACAATTATATGGTTGCAAACCACTGGCTAAGATGGGTTGAGGCATTATAAGCTCAGGAAGGATAGTAATTTCACTTTACAGTTAACATATATATACAAATGAGCAATGTCGGGTTGGGCAAGTTCTTATTCAAGCTTATAATAGATAGCATGGTGCATATATGTATATATGCACATGCATATGTGTGTATATTTACAAGAAGTTAATGGTCGACCGAGTCGTACAAAGCTCAAGATGGATAGCTTGATTGGGCTTATATTCATATGTTCTTATATATATGATATAAGCCTAATCAGGTTGTCCATATTAAGCTTTGTAAGACTTGGCCAACCATTAACTTCTTGTAAATACACACATGCACCTCACTATCTTTTCTAATCTTGAATAAGAACTCTCCCAACCCAACATTGCTCATATGTGTTAAATTTCTAGTGTTTTATACTTAGCGCAATCACTTATTCCAATTATTCTTCATTTAGCAATTAGCTATCCAATAAATTCGATCTTCCAGTAATTAATAAGCAATTGCAAATAGAACAATAAATCCAATGCACAATAGAAGATAGCTAAGGGAGATAACAAGAGACATAATATTTTGTCAAAGACCATGGAAAAACCCCACAAGGGGGGAAACACTTTCAAATTCTTCTTTTATTAGATTGTCATCAAATGTTCAACAAAGAGATACAATGTTAAACCAAGGCTTGATAGCCAAATCATTTTAATCAAACATTCATTTAGTTTAATAGAGATTTGTCTACCTCCACATACTCAGGCCATTTAGACCAATGTATGGACTTAGGATGAACACAGGAATAAACTCATTCCTGAGAAGATGCTCAAGGAACCCACAATACATTTTCATACAAGAATCACGTCCCTTGATATTAATCTAAGCAAGTCATCAACTCTTCAATCAACATATAATATTTAGTACTAAGGAGCATGAACAAGCATTAACACTTCAAACATATAGGAGCTAACCATTCTTCATCAGTTGTACAGAGGTTAGCTTTACACATTTACACAAAAATCAACATTCCTTAACATAACATAGGCATTGAACCAACACAATATTTTCACCCATTCCTCAGATGTTACACAGGGAGCCAACACTCTCACTCTTACATGAAATAAACATTCCATGCATTCAAAATGGTATTTAAATAACACAATAAACATTCACAAAGCATTCATAGGCACATAAGGTATAAGAACACTTACCTTATAATGAAGAATCAAACAATTCGGAATGGTTCCCTAACTCTCCACCCAACCATAGATTGGTATGCACTGCATTATTTCTTGCAGCCAATTCCCCCCCCCTCGCCAAGCTAGATTACAGAGCTTGAGGAGGAGTGCTTGTCAATGTAGATCCAATGTTACCAACTGAAACTGGGTCTCCTGAGGTTACACCTCCTCCACCCACCAACTAATATGATAGTCAAGTATACAAGGACCATTTTCCTTCAAGTGTTCTTAAACAATTTTATCACTATCATCTCACAAGGCTTTTAACTCAGTTAGCTTCAACACAAGGGTCCTTTATATACACAGAGAATCACATCTCTAATCCTAAAGAATAATTTAATTATAACATGGTAAGATTCCTTAGATGGAAAGCTATTTGTAGATCAGTAGGTTCTTCAATCCACAAACTTCCTATTAGTTTCCTAGGGCAAGCCACTCTTGGTGGATTCTTGTGGATTCTTCAATCTTAGGGAAGCCACTACTCAATAAATGTTGTCAACCAGCAAGCCCACTTGGGTTTCTTCAGTTGCACTGCTACCAGGACTCTCTCCGTTGCCATATCATGGGGCCTTAACTCAGCTAACTTCAATAAAGGGGCCCTTTATAACACAGAGAATCACATCTCTAATCTAGGAGAATAGTTTCATTATAACATGGGAAGGTTCTTCAACTGGAAAGATATTGATAGATTAGTAGGTTATTTTGTCCACATGCTTACTAGTGGTTTATTTAGTCCTAAGGAACACCACTCTTGGTGGATCCTTCATTCCTTAGGTAAGCCACTGCTCAGTCATAGGAAGAGGAGAGCTTAATATGGGGAAGTTCCAGCGAGATAAACTACCATGGGAGCACAATGATCACATTTTTCAAGTAGTTATTCATATAGTACAAGCACCAGTGTTCCTAGCCGAGGGCCACATCTAGTGTTTCCTTAGCCCCCAAGTACCTTAGTGCCTTTGTCTTCTAACAAGGAGGTTCCTTAATGCCCAAACTTATCAGTGGGTTCTTTAGTCTTAAGGCAAGCCAACCTCGGTAGATTCTCCAGCCCTTACGAAAACCACTACTCTCTATCTGCAACCAACAAGCCCTCTTGGGTTTCTTTAGGTGATCTGCTACCAAGCCAAATCTCTCTGTCCATTCTCTTTTCTCCTTTTCTTCCTCTTTGTGAGGAATTTTCACCTTCTTCCCCTTGCTGACTCTTCGCCTTCTTCCTCCATGGAAGAATGAATGCATGAATTCCCCCTTGCAATGTTATCCCTCTTGTGTATTCTTCCTGCTATTGTTCTCGTGTCTTGAGAGGTATTTTCCCATAACATCCCACTAACATTGTTGCAATCGTTTCTTAGTTACATGGGCATACACACCTTATTGCCCCCTCCTTAGTATTGGTCATGGTGGTTCTATTTTTCATGTGCTAGTGGAAATGTTATTGAGATAGCTACCTACATCACCCCTTATCCTACTCTACCTGCCTGCCAACACAACCCATTGTTTTTAATTTTGCCCTTTTTACTTTTCAATTTCCCTAAGAGGTGCACGGGCTTGTCCTTTGTCCACCAATTGAATTTAAAACACAATCAACACATTAAAACACAACAGTTAGCCTCCTTGACTAACATTTAAAACAACTAGCCTCATCAAGCAATATGCCTCCCCAAACTTTGGAATCCATGTCCCATATCTTAGTTATTTGTGTATTTTTAATTACAAACATGTTACAATCTTAACAAGGGGGAACTAGCTATGGGCTGTCACAAACCTCGCCACCCCTTAGAGGAACACCGTCTTCAGTGTTCTATATCCAAACACAAAGAGAAACACCCTTTAAACCAAGCATATATCATAGCGAGCTTTATAATGTAGATCAATTACAATTACGTTTTACATCCATCGTTGCTTTCCCAAAAACTAAATAAGCGTAAAACTATATTAGATCAACCACATTCCATGGTTGTCTTACAGTTTATGAAGCTTTTTTGCTACACCCAATCCACCTTGATATCTTTGCCTTTTCCTGGAGTGTTACCTGCCTGCAATATATAGTGTTGTTGCACACTCTGATATCTTCAAGTTGTTATTGTTTTTCTTTTAAGCCGATTTTGTTCATCCAAACTCGACAATTGTTAAAAAATGCAGCAAGAAATTCTCAATTTGATTTTGCCTCGATTAAATGGAGAAAATTCGAATTTCCACATCAATAAACAACTTGTATGCAGTTAAGTTGTGTGACATGGCTTGTGTCACCCAGTTTACTTAATAAATTTGAGTTAGAGGAGTTAGATGTAACAACCTTGGTAAAAAATTCATGTAATATATATATATATATAATATATATATATATATCTATAAGACCAAGGTCATGGGACACATATTCTAAGTTGAATTTTGGGAAAAAGATCCTAGTGTGGGTGTTCATTTGGTTTATTATGGCTAAGAAATTGGCAAAGGCAATGGCATAGGCTTTGGAAAGGCATGAGGTATTAATTGGTATTTTATTTATGAAAATAATGGAAATTAGGAGAAAAGGAAGGTGAAAGGTCACAGGTTGCATATGAGGAGGAAGTGAAGGAAAATAGTGGAAAATGAGAAAATAGAGACCTCATTAATAAAAAGGATTATGAGGATCAATTGGTACTTTTTTTTGTTAGTTCGTTTTTGGATCTCTCTCTTATACTCTTGGACACTTAAAGTTTTCTTAGAGCACTCTAGCACTGGATCAAGGAAAGCAAGGATCAAGCAAGGAAGAACATAATAAAGCTGCTACATTGGGATTATTTGTAGGTATTGAATTGCATGTGTGATTTCCTTGCTAGTTTTTGCATGCATGGTCCATGCATGTGTGTATTTGGTTCTCTTGTTGTCACTGGCATGGGTTTTTCTAGGTGTGACATTGTTCTTCATCCTTGCCTTACCATTTCTGGATAGCCATGGTGTGATGGGTTCTCTTGTATTTGGTTGAGTTGGATTGCTGAACGGTTTCGAAATTAAGTGAGGTGGTCTCTAAAACAAAGAACACAAGGCATAGGAATCCCTAGAGCGGAGAAGGTGGGATTGCAGTAAAGCCGGATTTTGTGTGCCTCAGTGTGCCAAGGAATCCTCGATTGGTAAATGGCAGGATATACGGTAAAGCCTAAAGGTGTGTGCCCTTGATCAGGCCTAGGAATCCTTGACCGGTGAATGGTGGGATATACAATAAAGCCTAGAGGGTGGAGCCTTGATATGGCATAGGAATCCTCGACAGATGAATGGTGGGATATATATTAAATCTTGGAGGGTGGAGCCTTGATATGGCCTAGGAATCCTCGAGCATTGTATGGTGGGATATATAGTAAAGCCTAGAGACTAGGAGATAGGTAAATTCCTCACGATGTAGGTGGAGAAATCTGGTGGCATCCATGCTTGTTTAGGGCCTAGTGATCCAATGGGGATTATGGTAAAGCAGGTGGAAACTTGGTTTGATTTGGTTTCAGTGCCATATTCATGCTTGGAATATGGCACGAAGGTGATTGGCTGAAAGAAAGATTTGGTTCAACTAATATATGGTCAGCTCGTTCGTGGAAGTCCCAAATCTAGTTGTATTTTTCATTAATTAATAAGAGATATTTCTCCTTGGTATCTCATGTATAAATATATTGGTTTATATGTGATTGTTATGGTTGTTATATCCTTGTTAATTCTGTTGGTTATATGTTGGTCATGAGTATATTTTATGATAGACTTGATGTATGTGTTACGCAGTAATTTGTCACCGTCCCTGCTACCCTTGCTTTCGCACATTGGAGGATGCATTTATGGACTTGTGACCAGTGACACAACTTAAAAACACTTGCATTGGATTCTCCTAAGTATGAACTTCAAAATCCCTGAAGACACCTTTTGCAGATTAGCCCTAAAAAGTGCCCTTT
>APFE031121603.1:67806-82965 GCA_000404065.3 Pinus taeda
ACTTCAGCTTACATTTTCGCATGCTTGAACTTGTACTTGTGTTCGAGTCGAGGTGGAGCGCAAGACCCTGGATTGTGTCTGTTGTAATCCAGGCGTGATTTTGATACATGACTCTTTCACTGGATGGCTGCGACCATACCTGAGTCTATTCATCGATCCTAACCAGATGGCTGCGTCCATACTACTGATCTTGATCATCATGTACTCTTTATGGATGGCTGCATCCATGCCACATATATCATGTATTTGAACTATCATACTGTATCTCTCAATGCAGATTCTCGGCGGCAACTATATATGGTCTTGTAAAGCACTTCACCTCTCTCTCCCTCTCGAGGCTCATGCTTTAGGGGGCATCTGTTACGCAGTAATTTGTCACCGTTGGTCACCGTCCCTGCTACCCTTGCTTTCGCACATTGGAAGACGCAGTTATAGACCTGTGACCAGTGACACAACTTAAAAACACTTGCATTGGATTCTCCTAAGTATGAACTTCAAAATGAAGACACCTTTTGCAGATTAGCCCTAAAAAGTGCCCTTTTTCCATTAGCGCAGGTCCACAGTGTCTTACCCGCGCCAATGGGTCAGTTCCTCCAAAGAGGGCGCGTCCATGGACGCCCTGTCACAGAACAAAGCCCGCGCCACCCAAATTTGGTTATGATTTTTAGCCAGCGCGCACTTAAGTGTTTTTTCCTCCATTGCTCATGCAGTTCTCTAGGGAAAAATCCCATGGAAGTGGTCGAGTGTCGTCTTTTTATCCATGAAAACCCAGTTCAGTGGCTATTCTGGGACAATGCCAAATCTTCAGTAGGTGTCCGGATACAATGAATACTTCCTCCTCCTCCGTCTATAAATGATTGTCACCCTGCATTAAACCAACTAGTTTTGCTAGAGCTAAGGTGAGTGCTGAGATTATGCTGGATTGATAGTGAGAATTGAGAGTTATAGAGGAGTTATTCTGCCAAAATATTGAGAGAGAAGAGGTCAATTTGCAAGGCATATTTAGCTGCTGGCCCAGTCAAAGGAGGTTCAACGTCAGGCCCCTTTGGTTGTAATCTTTCTCTACTCTTACTGATTAATGAACGACTATCATTATGGTTCCACTCATGTGTCTTCTCATGATATTTGAGTTATATCTTGTCTGACCGATATATAATTGCATATACTGGATTTTACGCTTGTGTTTGTATTGTTCTTTGCTTGTGCAGGTGTCCGTTTACGTGGAGCGTAAGGATTGTGACCAGCCAAAGCTAAAGGACGGGAGCGGCGTTTCTTCTACAACAAATAGCGTTGGATTCCAGGTAGATCATTCTGATCGATCTTTGATTTATGTAATTAGGAACCTGCGTGTAGCGTGTGTGATTGTTTCTAGACCCGTGTTGGGCTAGTGAGATCACCTCTGTCCGCAGAGGGGATTTACCAGTTCAACAATATGGTTTCCATCATTTTTTTATTAGTGATTGAAAGTACAATGAATATATGACCTAATATATGATAATGGAATTATTTTGATATGGAAATAATGTTTCTTTACGAATCTGAGATAAGTATGAGACCCCTATACTCAGATTTTTTGTTATGACTTGTAGATTACATATTTGTGACATGTTTGATGAAATTCCTGTCATGTCTATTAGGGGTCTAGTCAAGTCCTTAATCAAGTGATTGCATTAGTACCTTTGTTTCAATGTCATTTATCATTTTTGAAAGTTTCATGAAGTTTTGGGTAGTGGCCTGAGCCCTGGCCTTGAAAAAGTGGCACATAATCTGGGTCGTTAGCTTCGAACTAGCTGAAAAATTTCACAGTCGCTGGGATACCCTTGCTGTGGGAGTGACTAGAAGGCCTCAGTCACATGCATGGCTTGTCACGGGAGTAGTTGGGGGTCCAAATTTGTGAAATGTCAAGTTTCCTCAAGGGTTGATCACCTGGATCAGTTGGTTGGCTCCTGAAGGTTCTGTAGCATGTGTGGAAGGTCAGATTGGTTGGGTTTTGTCAGATACACTTCCTTAACTGTACATGGGGAGTTGAATCACATCATAGTAGCCTCTCCTCACATGTTTACCCCAACGAACTGGTTAAATTGGGTAAATGTGGGAGGAGGGTGTTACATTAGAGTTCAATTAAGCATGTGTGATTGCTAATATGTAGCAATTAAGGTCAATTATCTCAAGTTGTTTTCAATTAAACTTGTTCCAACTGTTGGAGGAACTAGTGGAAGGTCAGTTGTGCAATGGGACTTCAGTCTAACTTAGTGATCATCCAGTTAACAAATCAATCAACCCAAAATAGCTAGTGCATGCAAAGAATTCAAGTTCCCCAACTATAGTGGAGATTCCAAGGTAGTAAGTTGTAGACTAGTCTTGAGTGTACAAGTGTCACATGCAGTCAAATGATCAACCTTGGGAATTGCGCAATCCATTTTGGGGATATTCCTAGATAACATGGGCCTAATTTCTCAAGGAATTGTGTAAGGAAATAGGGGCTCAAGTAGAGTCAAACATTGAGTAAGTATGGGTCAGAGCTTCTGAGTGAGAAGAGAGATAGGTTATTCACTTGCAGGTTGGGCTAAGTTGAGAAAAGGAATTGTAATACACCTCTATTCATCGGATTAATGGAAGCAGGTAAGGGGGTTTTAGCAAATTGCTTTCCTCAAAAAAAATATTGTGTGCATGTGTGTTATTGCTCATTGCATGTTTGTGATTGATGTTATAAATTGTGAATTAAATTCTGTAGAGTAATAGAGTAGGTTTGTGTCTTGTGATTTTGATTAAAACTTCATGAGGAGTTGAAAATCTACACCATAATTTCTACATGGTATCATAACTAGATTCACATTAGAGCAGGAATTTCGAAGTTGTTTCTCAAGAGGATCAAATTTATATTTCAGTGTAGCAGGATCTCTTCAGAGCTGAGAAGATGACCTTCAACTGGCTGAGGCTAGAGTATGCCTTGGAAGGAAACTCTAGTCTCATCACATGGAGGCATTCTTGGATGACAATGGATTGATAGAATACATCAAGAAAGGAGTTGCAAAACCAGTGGAATATGATGTATAAAATCTTGTTAAGTGGAAAAAAGATGTATCCAAGGCAAGGAGAATAATATTGGAGGGAGTACGGGACCACATTATCACCAATATACATAGGAAAGAAACTCCGTATGCAATGTGGCAGGCACTGACAGCTCTGTTCTAGAATAACAAAGACCATAGGAAACTGGTGCTCAAATGTAAACTTTGAAATATCGATATGCAAAAGAAAGACATTATCTTGTAGTATTTGAGCAACTTCACACAATTTCATGATGAGCTTACAGGATTTGGTGTCACTATTTGAGATGATGATTTGGTAATCTTAGCCCTTCTATGCCTTCTCAAGATCTGGCATTGCAACCGAGATTCAGTGAACGAGAGGGAGAAACTATCGAATTGAGAATGCTTATGGTCTGATTTGGTATAGGAGGAAATAAAGTGGAACACCAGAGATGGGACTTCATCCAAGGGCGAGGATGAAGAAAAAATTGCATTGGTTGGAAAGGGAAAGAAAGAAAAAGGGAATAAATCTCAAACCAAACCAGAATCCAACCAAGGGGCCAAGAAGAAAGATTTGTCGAATATTAAATGCTTCCATTGTCATGAATTCAGATACTGTGCCATGAAGCATCCACAAAAAAAGTAAGCAAGAAGACCTCAAGAGGAGTAGCAGGTGAAGCCTTGGCTTCATAGTTCAAGAGTGACTTTACCCTTATCGCATGCATGTCCAACACAGTGATGGGGAGCATGTGGTACTTGGACTCAAGTGCATTGTTCCACATTACAGGGTGTAGAGACTTTCTCAATGATTTGGAGGAGAAAGGTTTATAGATGCACATCGATCTAGGGGATGATGGAAGGTACAACATGACCGATGTTGGTACAATCACCTTTTAGAGGGAGTTGGGCTCCCCTCTCAGGCTCAAGGATGTCATGTTTATTCTAGGTCTAAAGAAAACTCTCATCTTTGTTGCAGTTTTGGAAGACCGTGGTTATGATGTGATCTTCAACAAAGGAAAAGCATTCCTGAGACACATAGCCACAGGACAGGTGAAGCAGATCAATGCTTGTGTAAAGAACATGTATAAGCTAGATGTGGAAGAATGTGTTGTGTTATGTTCCTATACCAATAAGTGTCATAATTTATGTTTGACTTAGTTTATCTCTGAAATATGTACATACCTTTGCTTTCTGCAAATGTTTTCCATATTTGTAAAAAAAAAAAAAAAGAAAAAAAAAAGAAAAAAAAAAGAAAAAAAAAGAAAGTATAGAGGGTATATCTTAAAAGAAAAATCAAAGGATAAAAAGAATGAAAAAGGTAAAAAAAAAATGATGAAAAATGAACCCAAAAGAAAAATGAAAAGACCATGAAAGTGTGGAAGTCAAAATGCCACTACCATTTACTTTAGTGAAAAATAAAAAGATTGTGTGCAACTTGTTACTTATGCCACAATCCATGGTAACCAAATAGTTTAATCTTGGTTATTCCATGTTTTGAATTTCATGCTTAGAGATAGAGAATAAAATTTGACCAAACTGTTTAATTTTGGCAGATAAGTAGATAGGTAGAGTGAATAAAAGGAGCTCAACAGTTTAATCTGAGCCCTTGGATGTAATAAAGATAGACTTAGATAGATTTCTATTGTAAAAGAAAAGAAAGGTTTGATAAGGGTTTGCTAGTTTAAGTGCACCCTAATAAAATAAGTAAAAATGGTAGGACGTGTAGGTGGGTAAGTAGATGATTGGTTGCAGAATTATGTATGATGAATGGTTAAGTTAAAAGCTCAAATCATTTGCTTTCATCATCACATTGCTTTGGCAAAGCATGGATGACAAAGACACATTTACAAGGTTGCATAATTAATTCCCTCATTCATTTTACCCCTTATTGTAACTAATTTTCCATAGACAAAAGTTCCAAAAACCTTAAGTTAAAACGGCTCAGAGCATTTCTCTGACTTCTGGAGGGACCGGACCCTCGGCCCAATAACTTATAAGGTCAAAGGTGCTAAAAGCCCCTCATCAACATTCACCCTTCATCATTTATTCACTTCCTCTAAAAAACCCCTTTTCCCTAAGTAAATTCACTATTTGCCAAGGAAAAGTAATTACCCCACAAAAATCCCTTTACCCTAAGTTATAATGTTTTAATATGAAAAACAAATTAATGCTAAACGCATTATACTTAGCGCACTTTTATTTTTCATCTCATATTAACAACTGATTTTACTTATGTACTAAATCCCAAAAAATCACCCCTTTCTCGTATATTTTACTGTAAAAAACCCCATCTATTAATAATCTCGTCCCGAGGTTTGAAACATAAACCTTAATAATGAAACAATTAAAATAAGGGATTAATCAATCGTTTTGCGATTAATTAATAACCTAAGACTCTCGCCGAATAATAGAGAATAATTCACCAATTTGTGATTAATTAATAATCTATCCTTGCCCAACCACATCACCCTCGATATTATTAATCTCCCTAAATCCGCAATTAGTTCCCATCGGGACGCTCCATTAACCCCTGATCACATCTGTGCCCCGATCATCGTACGATCTGATCCTTTCAGATCTAACGGTTGATGCTCATATTGGGCGGCCTCCGAAGGCCAACCTTTACCCGCCCGATGTGAGCGGTTTCACTATTTGCCCGCCGCTACGTGGCGCTTGATGAATGGCATCGGGCGGCCTCCCCCCAATACCTCCTATTGCTCAAAAGCTGTGCGTTGAAAACTATTACCGCTTCCGCTTACCACCATCACTAAATGACAAAGTGTCCCATCAATTAACTGGCGCCATCTGTCGCTTTCACCATACCTACCAAACATTTTGACTTTGTGAATAAAAACAAAAATATTCATTATTTTTTGTTTTACTGAAACAATAGAACCTCTTGTTCTCCATGCACACAGAAGCACGTTCATGTTGTTAAACCATCAACTCCAAGAAGCTGTTGAACTCCTAGTTGCCACTGTAGGCCAGTACGCCTCATCCAGACTACACTCCAGTGCCATTCCGTTTCCTGAACCACCATAACCAGGTATTTACCCACTTCTATTGGAAAAACCTATGTTCATATCAAACTAGGACTGAATTGCTTTAGAAATTGAGTGTTTTTATCAAAATTTAAATAGTTCGATATTCTGAATACTCCCTAGAACAACCTAGTTCTCCATAAGATCCCTGAATTTCCCTCCCCACATCCTTGAACACACAATAACCAAGGATGGAAGCTCCGGTCACCCTAAATATCATGCCAATTACTACTCCCCACAGGGATTTGGACCACCTTCTCTTCGCTGATAGATATTTTCAAATAAAAGACCTCACTTTTGAAGAAACCCCCTTGAAGTTATACTACAAGTACCGGGACAATTATCTGAACCATGCTGATAAAATAGATCTTTGGGAATCTAACCTACCTAAGTATCAATTCCCCACTACTCATATTTTCCCAGATATTGTCCACCAATGCCATGCAAACTACGAACCTAATATGAGAGCTGTAATGTCTCCCGACTAGAAAACCCTATTCACCATTACAGCCGAATCCATAAATGAAATGCTACAGTTGCATCCTAGTCGGGACCTAACTCCCCTTTCCATTGCCGATTTACTTGAAAAATCTTCAAAGTTGTCCAGTTCTGAAATTACCCAAATCTATCAAACTTTCATTGAAGAAAAACACCAGCCAAAGACCCCCCTCCCTACATGTCATGCTTCTTTACTAATTTGGGTAGGGATATCATCACCATGATTTCTTACATTTTTGGTTTTGCCACTAATGAGTATGTAGATGAGGTGACCTTAGCCTACATGTCCATTTTTACCCCTGGTCGACCTACTGCAGCCAAATTTGACTATGCTACATTCATTGCAGATAAGATGCATGACCAATTCATAAGATTAGAGTAGGAAAGAGTATTTAAATGTTTTTCAGTCTTGTATCATCGTTTTCTCTACTACCAAATTGAAAAATTCCCTTTCTCTGTCCAAAAGCTTGATACTAAAGGGAATCCCAGGTCTGTTATCTTTTGGACCTCAATTTTTCACTATTCTAGCTCTTCTCCTCATCCTTACACAGATTTCATAGACTTATTTGTACATCCAGTAACTACTATGTTATTGGGAAATACTCCTCCCAGGGTCAGTGTAGATATCAAAAGAATTCTTCAGTTATCCAAGCAGTACAAGGTTGGGGATTGGTACTTGTACCAGAACCATACCGAGATTAGAATTTATGGGTGTGAGTTGCCTCCCTATAAACTTCCCAAATATCTCCCCATGAGATTATTTGCCCTGGACTACTACAGGAAAATAATCAATTCTGACGAAATCCACTTTGTAAAGACTAAGAAGAAAGCTCAACTAAGGATAAAGGATCACCTAGGCCCATTTATTTGCAACAACAGAAGAGCAGGGCAAGAGGTTGAGGAAATCCTTGAGAGACTGAGGTTGAAAAAGAGCTTCATTTGACCATATGACCCTCATAGCTTCATTTGTGACAGAAGGAAAAAGCATAAGCTATCCCCCTACATCCACCATAGGATCCCAGAGATTGAGCAATATGCAAATCAGTCTGAATGGGTGAAAGGAACTCCAATAGAATGGGATAGCACACAAGTTGAAGTTGACAATGTATGGGCAGATTTGAAAAGAAAGATTGATGAAAATTCCTTTGTACAGGTGCCAGGAGAGACTTCATCACCAAAAAAGTCACAAGAACACAACACTCAACCATAAGAGCATCAAGATACATCAGACCAAGCAAGACATTTAAGACAACAAGAAGAGTCAAAGCAACCCGAAATTTCAGAGTTAGCTCAACCTCAGCAAATCATGAGCAACCCTCCAGTTTTACAAACTCCTCTCAATGAGGAAAGGAATCCTAAAAGAGACCGGGAAGAGACCACTCCTTCCAGCAGGCCTACTGATCAAACCTATGCTAAAAGGAAAAGGTTGAATCCCTATGCAGAAGAAGAGTTCATTGAGAAGACCACATGCAACACAATGGCAGGAAGGACAGAGAGCATGCAAACTATCCCAACAGGTGGGACCCCATCCACTTCACATATGCCAGTATTAGAAAGGCAGCAGAGCATAGAGGTGTCATCCTTCAAGGCTTCTTTTGAACAAGGCCTGGATATCAAGGGTAAGTATAAAGAAATAAGAGCAAAGAATGAGAAATTGAAAGCACAAACTTATGCCCATTATCTCAAAATGGCCCCAACCAACCAGACTAGACTTATGTTAGCTTTTGACATAAAGGAAGGGAAAATGCAGATGAGTTTCCATAAGCCCACTATACAACAGCCAAATCCATGGCAGATTACTTTAAAACTGATTTTGAAGTATTGGCAAAGGATATTCATCCTATTGACCAAATAGAACTACATAAGCAGACCAGGGAAATGGTTAATTCTACTTTAACTAGCAAAGCCATTGCAGCCCATCAACTGCAAAATTCATTGCATAACACCTCTGCACAAATGCAATTAGAAAAACCTTCCTCTCAAGCTAAGGACACCAGAATCAAAGCTTTAGAAGATCTGATAATAGAATTGGGACATGATCCCAAAGATGTGAAGGCAACTGAACAATTAATTAAAAAGAAGAATGATGATATTGCTGCCTTGGAAAAGCAGCTTAAGATCCCTCCACTCCATCATCCTCAAATGGCAGAAGTTATAGAAAGGGAAAAGGAGGAAGAACTTATGGACCTGGTCCTAAGACTAAATGACCAGCTAAAAGAAACTGAGGATGAATTGGAAAAGGCAATACAGTCTAAACAAAGTGAGTCAACCACTTCTCAGACTGTTATTCCCATAGTTTCTATAGTTGTGCCTTTCACACTAGCAACTGCCTTTTCACCAACACTTCCTCCAGTCACAACACTGCTAGTAACATGGACCACTTCGACTACAGGTGCACCAACCAGCACAGAGTCAACATCAGAGAAGATAGATGAAATGATCAAAGCCATGGAACAAATGAGCATCCAGGCAATTGAGTTGAAGAAACTTAAAGAACAAATGTGAAGCTTATAAACCAATTATGAGTTTGCACAGATTCAGAACAAAGAGGAAGAAAGGAAAAATAGAAGGAGGGAAGAGAGAATTAAAGTCCTAGAAAAGGACTTAACATTAGAAAAACCTTTGAAAGAATTAAAGATATCTTATGGACCAATATCATTGATTCCATCAATGATATTTGGCCTTCTATCCAAATCATTTTTTGAACAGATTGAGCTAGTTAAAATAGTTGTGGAGGCCATATAGAAAACCAGAGAAGAATTGGGAGAGAAACCTAAAGAGGCAACCCAATTGATTAACTTTTTGAATAAAAGAAACAAGCACTAGCTAGATGAATTGGAAATTGAGGATAGAACTGCCACCATCCTGGAAATTAAGAAAGTTCTTACTAAAAAGAACTTGATGCTTAATTTGGAAAAAAAAAATCAAAGTATTCAGGAGGACATAGATGATTCTATGTTAAAATATGGCATTCTAAGAGACAAAGGCCTTCCAAGCCCACTGGTCATAAATGACAAGTTAATGACTCATGATGATTACATTGAGAAGCTACACAAACAAGCCAGAAGTCAAGCCAACTCTTCTACAACAAAAGCACTACCTACAGGAAATGTGCTTTATGATGGTTTAGAAAATCTTTTTTATATTGAACATGAAGTGAAACACATATTCACAGTCCAACCCAATTTTGCAAAGTACATTGAAGCTGACGAAGTGTACAGGAAATTGATCAGATTGAAAATAACAAATGATGAATGGTGGATTAATATTACAGAGATACTATAAGTTACTGTAGTAAATCTGTACAATATAAAATATTTACTAAGGTAAGGTCTGGTAACACAGGTAAAGAGTATCAGAACACAAGTAAAGAGTATCAACAGGTGAAAGTAAGAAGAAGAACGAGTACACAATTACAAAAGAAATTGCAAGAGACAGATCCGAATTTCAACATCCAACTCGTTCATAAATAGAGGGACAACAACAATCTGTTTTCCATCTGTCTCTATTTTTATGTAAAAGATATTTTGTATTTCCTAAAATAAATCTCATATGGTTATGAGATATTTTTGTGTAATTTTTATATAAATACTTCAGAAATTGAAGTCATTAGGGTGGATTCAAAAACATTTTTGGTATACATTTCATATCAAGCTAGTGAGCTGTTGTAATCAAGTCTGGATTGGCTGCTAGATCATGGAATAAAGTTAAAGACATTTCACAGGATTCTTGTGCACGATGGAAACCAAATAAGTATTTTATCTTCATGTTATTATTGTTTTCTCATCAATGTTATAAATATTCACATGTTTTCTTTATAAAATCCAAATAGCAAACAAAGAAAAATATTTCAGAATTATCTTTAAGCTCTCTGTTTTGACATGTTTACATTCTCACTGTTTTCTACTGAATTGCCTTGGTTTGGGAAATCTTGGTTGCTCCCCTACTTTCGTAGTTTTCCCTTAGGTCAAAGGTGAAGGATTATTAATTGCCCTTTACCATTGACCTCCCTCTATTCCTCATCTTGATCCCGATTTAAGGATTCTTCATTGCCCTTCTACCTTGACTAGGTTACCTCATCCATTTCAACCCACAGATTTGCTTTCTGTTGTGCTAGCTTTCCCTGTGAATTCTTACTTTAGCAATTGACCTGACCTAGTCTAGCTACTCTTTGTTTGACTCCATAGCCCAATGGACTGAAGGCTTGCTCTACCCATCTGTTCCTAGAATTCCACCACCAAACAAATCAAATCAAATCCCTTAAACGTTAATACTAGCCTAATATCTTAGCAAACAAAGCTAAATCATAAAGAGAGAGCCCTCTCTGGACTTAGGTTGGTTAGAACCCGAGTCTAAAAGATTGGTTTGTAGTTACCATGGATCCTTTCCTTCTTTTCAATAACTTCTAAGGAAAATCTGAGTGATAACATGTTGCATTAAGCACTAAGGTGGAGAAAGTGCAGGGCCATAATTTCGGTGATCTTTGGCCCAAAAGACTTGGCCATTTGCATCATGATGCCTTGAATATTATGTAGCAAATGACCATTGACCTACCTAAAGGAGTGATTGAGCAATGGGGTGTATGCAAAGGATATACCTTGGGGAAGTACACAAAATCCACATTCCATGATCAAGACAACAAAGCACTTGCAGTCTTAGAAAGGATCCACTCTGATGTTTGTGGACATTTCTCTACAATCTCCACTGCCAGACATAAATATTTTGTCATTTTTATTGATGACTTCTCACGAAAGTACTGGATCTTCTTCATGTGGAAGATAGATGAGACATACTCCAAGTTCATAGAATTCAAGGCACTAGTTGAGAAAGAAACTAACAAGAAGTTGAAGGCTCTCATGAGAAATAATGGAGGTGAGTACGTGTGAAATGAATTCAGAAATTTCTATGTGAAAGAAAGAATTCAACGAGAGTTGACAACACCCCACAACCTACAACATAATGGGGTGGCTGAGAGAAATAATTGTAACATTGTGGGAGCTATGAGGGCTATGTTGCATGACCAAGGCCTACCTATGCATTTGTGGGTTGAAGCATGCAACACAATAGTCTATCTATAGAACGAGAGTCCTCATTTGATTCTTGGTATGATTATTTCGGAGGAGGCTTTCTTGGGGAGAAAGTTGGATGTGTTGCACTTCAATATTTTTGGAGCCTCTATTTACTACCATGTCTCAAAAGAATCAATGAAGAAGCTTGAGCCGAAAACATAATTGGGGGTATTTGTGGGTTACACAAAAACTCCCCACAACTACCGTGTGTACTTTCCATCCCTCAAAATGACAGTTTTGTGAAGGGATGTAAAGTTGGATGTGGAGAAAGCAATGCAATGATCTCTTGAGAGGGAGCATCAGATCCTGCCATAAGAGGATCTTTTAGCTCCAAAGGAGGAGCCTCAATAAGTTGTGGAAAACCCACAAGTAAAGGAGTAGAGAGTGGATACATCCACTCAAGCATAACCATGCAGAGAAGGCAGGAAAATGACCAGGGAAGTTGATGGACTTGTGCAGGATGTGAGGAAGAATGTGGGAGCTCCTTCAAATTTGCACAGGCAAAGAAGGTAACGTGATCGGTACACTAGCTACATGGCTCTAATGACTGAGCCATCTTCTTTCGAGGAAGAAGTTGAGAAACCCATATGAGTTGATGCAATAGTGGAGGAATACAAATACATTGTAAAGAAAAGTGTTTGGGAAGTGGTCCCAAGACCAACAGATAGATTATTTGTGGGTTCGAGATGGATCTTCAAGGTGAAGCAAGAAACAGACGGAAGCATAGAGAAGTATAAGGCTAATTTTTTTGCCAAGGGGTACTCTTAAGTTGAGGGAATTGACTACGAGGAGACCTTTTCCCCTGTAGCAAGGTATTCATCCATTAGATAAATTCTTGCACTGGCTGCATAGATGGGGTGTAAGATCAACCAAAATGGATATAAAAGCAACGTTCCTTAATGGGATTATTGAGGAGGAGGTGTACATCGAGCAACCAGAAGGTTTTGAGATGTTTGATCAAGATTCTCATGTGTGCAGACTCAAGCGAGCATTGCCCGGTCTCAAACAAGCACCTCGTGCTTGGTACACCAGGATTGACCAGAGGAAGGAGGATGCCAATTCAAGTGAAGAAGTGGATGTTACCATTTATCGACACCTAGTTGGTTCATTGATGTATCTTGTAAACACATGACTAGATATGTGTTGTGCAGTCAACTAGATGAGCCAAGCTCTAGTTAGGCCAACCAAATTATTTTGGAAGGCAGCTAAGCATGTTTTACGGTACCTTAGAGGCACTACCCAGTTTGGAATATGGTACAGACAGATGGAGGGAGTGAAGTTGTGTGGCTTCACAAATGCAAACTGGGTAGGGAGTCCATTCAACCAAAAGAGTACATCAGGTGGAATTTTCAGTGTTGGATCTGCAGTTGTTCCTTGGCACAACAGGAAGCAAAGCTCTGTGGCACTCAGCTTGACAAAACCAGAATACATGGTTGCAATTCAAGCAACATGTGAGGCGATCTAGATGAGAAAGATACTTGTTGAATTGTTTGGTCAAATGATGGATCCAATGGTGATCTACTGTGATAATCAGAGTTGCATCAAGCTCTTTGAGAATCTTATATTTCATTATCAATCCAATCATATAGATATATGGTATCACCATTTATGGGACTGTAAGTAGAGGTAGATAATGTTGTTGCAATGCATTCTGACAGAGGAACAAGATGTTGGCATTTGACAAAGTCTTTCTCAATAGGGTAGTTCGAGTTCTACAAGTGCAGGATAAGGGTGGTTGATAATCCCTTTCTTGGTGAGCAGAAGTTTTGAAAAATGAAGCAAGAAATTCTCAAATTGATTTTTCCTTGATTAAATTGAGAAAAATCGAATTTCCACAATAGCAGATAACTTGGCTGCAGTTAGCTTGTGTGACATGGCTTGTGTCACCTAGTTTACTCAATAAATTCGAGGTCGAGGAGTTAGAGTTCAATTAAGCATGTGTGAGTTCTATTTTTTATCAATCAAGGTTAGTTATCTCAAGTTGTTTTCAGTTAAACTAGTACCAACTATTGGAGGAACTAGTGGAAGGATTGTTGTGTATTGGGACTTTTGTCTAACTCAAAGGTCATCCAGTTAACTAATCAATCAGCCCAAAATAGCTAGTGCATGTAGAGAATTTGAGTTCCCCAGCTGTGATGGAGATTTCAAGGTAGTGTAACATTAGTTGTAGACTAGCCTTGAGTGTACAAGTGTTGCATGCACTCAAATGATCAACCTTGGGAATTGCGTAATCCATTTTGGAGAAATTCCTAAATAATAGGGGTCTAATTTCTCAAGGAATTGTGCAAGGAAATAGGGGCTCAAGTAGAGGCATAAATTGACTAAGTATGGGTCAGAATTTCTTAGTGAGTAGAGATATAGGTTATTCACTTGCATGTTGTGTTCAATTGATAAAAGCAATTGAAATACATCTCTATTCATCAGATTAATGCAAGTAGGCAAGGGGATTTTAGCAGATTGCTTTCCCTGGAAAAAATATTGTGTGCATTCATGTTATTTCTCATTGCATGTTTGTGATTGATTCTAAATTGTGAATTGAATTCCACAAAGCAATAAAGTAGGTTTGTGTCTTGTGATTTTGATTAAAACCTCATGAGCAATTGCAAATCTACACCATAATTTCTACAATAGCTCCCATGCTTTCCAATATCATGGCATACAATCTCCCACGAGACTCACCATAAAGAAATTTCAATAATTTAAATTGTACCTCTTGTCCTCCTTGTCTTTTAGTCTTATCCTATTTGAATGTTGTTGGTGTTAGAGTCGATCTAGTAGCCCTCCATCAGCGATCAAAATTCTTTGCATTTGCATAAGTAGGTGTCTCATCAGTGTCATCTCATTGCATTCCATTAGGCATGCCATAACCCTGATGGAGGAGCTGGTGTCTTTATTCCCCTCTTGGCACAGCTGGATCAAGTTGTTTCAGTCAATAAACTCTTTCAAGGTTGCTTGTCTTGTCTTAAGGTCAAAAGTCTTAGGTCTAGGGTTTAGGTCCAATTTGTCTTTGAGGTCATGTCTTCAAAAGTCAATAAATGCCCAGCAGGCCAGAGGGATGACAATATTTCTTCAAAATATTTCATCTTGTATAGCTAATTTTTACCTTGGATTTAAAAACCCTGTTTTTAAAGACAAGGTCATTTTCTCATGTTGTAAAAGGTTGTAAAAATTCATCGAAAGTCAGTATGCAGCCCCGGTCCCCTTTGCCAAGATTCCTCAGAAGCTATCCCTGCAAAAATTTTCAAGAAAAGGCATCAGTTCAACCAATTTCAAGACAAAAGGAAACCATAAAGTCAACAACATTTAAATTTTGAAAAAGTGTCACTTATAAACATTAGAAAGAGGGTTTGAGGGGAAATTAATTTAAATCAAGCCTATAAAGCCCCTATCTCCTCCATTTGATTATCATTTGCCTCATAGCAATTGTGAAAGGCGATTTTGAGACAAAATCGGGCGGAATTGCAGAGAGGATCTGTGCGCGACCCTTCCACAGCTGTGCGCGACCAGTTGGGTGGGCGC
>APFE031121603.1:84971-110252 GCA_000404065.3 Pinus taeda
CCAGGATTGAGCAAGGATTGTCATGTGATCCAGATATTGACATCATTGATATTGAGGATAGCTCCCCTGCCTCAAAGCCCAAGGAGATCATCCGAGAGCAAAGGACCGAGAATGATTCGCTGCACAAGAAAATGCAGATGGAAAAATGGATAATTAACTATTTAGAGCAGCGCAACAAACAGTTGGAGGATGAGCACGAGCTTTATGAGCAGCGGAAGATTCGTGAAGACCGGGAATTGGCTTGTAGGAGACCCGGTGATTTGACACCCATAGATCGAGAATCTATGCTTATTCGGGTCAATGCTCATTTGGAGAGGTTGCTGGCCAAGGCCAACAGAGATAAGGACCTGCTCTGGAATATGAAGAACCACTATTGGGCCCGAATGCACGTATGCAAGGCAAGAATGAAGGTGCTCCAAAGACTGTTGTCCAAGACACTCAAACGAAGAAAAAGGCCTGATCCCCTCCATATCTTGGCTGAGGCTTCCTTGAAGGAGCATGGTGCTAAATGACTCAACCCCAGCACAAATTTCAAAAAAAATTGAGCATTTTTGGTCATTTATGAATTTTTGGTAAAAAAAACAGGTTTTCTTCACCAACGGGTCGTGCACCGTGCGCGACCCTTTCGATTGGGAGGTCCATTTCAGGAAAAGTTTGCATTTTTGGATTTTTCAGGACAAAATACACTTTCTCAGCAAGTACCAAGAAATTTCACCAAGTTTTGAGCCTCCAGAAGGTCAAAAAAAAGCAAAAAATGACTTTTTGCCACCTTTTTGACACACAAGAAGTAGTCTTGGGAGATTGCAATTTTGGATGGGAAAATGACCACCAAATTCAGCAATTCCACTTGGGTGGGAAAGTAGACATCCAGACCTTTCCAGCAAGCCGACTTTTTCCTCATTTGGACACCTGGAAGTGCCTCAAAAAATTCTCCAAAGGTGCGTGACCCGTTGGGCAATTTTCACAGAAATTGTACCTACAGCTCAGCAAAACGCAGTTTTGACTAGGTTTGACTTTTTGGAGTGAATTTTGATCCTCCTTGATGTAATGATTTAATTTTATGATATTTTGACACTTATTTATCTCTTCTAGAAGATTCATTCATGAGATAGGCAAAAATTTAATGAATGAATTGGTTTCCTAGCTTATAGAGGCAAGTTATTTTGACTGCCTAGATTTTAGTGATCAGTTTGGAATTGGTTGAAACAGCTCCTAGGATAGTGAGATCGACCCCTAGAGGCAAGGAAGATGTTAGTTTGCCTATATTATGTACTTTCTTAGTCATTTTCATGGTTGGACTCTTGAGGGAGAAAGTTTCTATTGTATTACTCATTGTATCTCTGCAATTTTTGGCTAAGGAAGACCAGGGTTTTGTAGTCCTTTTTGGGATTCTTGTGGTTACATGTATTGATGGTGTGATTCTCATTGTACTTTTAAGTTTGTTATGTGAATCATATTCTTACTTTTTCTTCTGCAAATTAGGCAAATGAAGTGTTAAGGTAGAATTCATGGTTGCTATGCTCTGCCTTTATGTTTGCTTAATATCAATGTTTTCAGCTGTTTAAGGAGAATTCAAGGTGATTGCTTGCTCTCCTTATCTCCTCACTAGTCATTCTCATCCATCCAAATCTTTCAAAGGCATCAATACAGTCTCCTACCTCGCCCCAAAGAACCCCTTGCAAAAACTGTGTCCAACCCCCGCACCCAAAATTGCCTTTCCCCAATTTTCCACCAAAACACTAAAAATCCCAAATCAAACCTTTTTATCAGTTTACTAGCCTAAAATCAGTATTCCTTATTGGTCATCTCAGTCCCTTTGAAGATTTTTTTTGCCGAGATAGACCGTAGAGAGCCCTCTCCTGCCCTGTAGGGCTAGCTACGAGGCTAAGTGGTTTGATGTTGCCTTGGAGTTTACCTTTTTCAGCCTGAGGTGAAATTTCAAGCGCTAACATATTGGCGACCATACTGGGGAGAACAAACTTGTTTGTGGATTGATGTGTTTGTTTCATAAGTCTTAGACGGAGCCTGAAGATTATGCTAGGTACCCTTCGAAACGCTTTTGCTTTGCATAAGCGCAAGTAGATAAACGCTGCTTCAGTCAATCTCCGTGAGCTTGTGAATACAGCACTTCGATTGCATTTTACCCCAGCGTATTGTAAACTCTAAACTTTTGGATGATTAGTTAAGAGTTTTCACAGGCTGATTGGTTAGTTGTTCCTTGATATCCAAACTGGCTTCTGTTTCTGGTCATATATTCAAATCTCATTCATGTCCACCTATTTTTAAGTATCTTGAAGACATTGATTTTGATGAGAGTTTTGAGTTGTCCTTGTTCAAAACTAAATCTGAAAGTGCACTTGATTCTCTAGTTCCCGACCCTGATTTTGCTGCTGCCCTTGACATTGAGAGACACAATAAATTGATTGACAATTTCATCCTAAGATCTCTCCAATCAGATATTCACGCTACCAGTCTTGTTGAGTTCGTTGAGCATATATTTGTCCATATTGGATCTACTATCACGGCGCATGAGCAGACCAATCCTCCTTTTATTTCTATTTCTCCTATAATCACTTATCCAGAATCTACAGTCGGTTCGCCCTCTACATCCCATACCACTTCTCCTCATACTCCTCATACTCCTCCTCATATTCCTCACACTCCTCCTCATATTCCTCAGATTCCTCATATTCCTCATACTACAGCTGCACCTATTCCACCTGCTCCCCCTAGACCCAATCTACCTAAAGCAATGGCTGCCCGATTTGCTCCCCTTGCTCTTCCCCAAAATCTGCATGATATGCCTGCTGACTACCAGAGTAAAATCCATATGTTTGATGGCACTCCTCAAAGTGTCTCTGCTTAGCAACATATTGACAAAATGACAACTTTCTTTGATCTATATGAGATAGATGAAGAAGATGTTACCATGCGGTTGTTCGTGCAAACATTTGGAGGAGAAGTTAGAAAGTGGTTCAGAGGTTTGACAGCCAGGAGCATCACTACCTTAGAGGCACTTCAAAGGCAGTTTTTAGATCGTTGGGAAATCAGAAAGGATCCGCTTCAAATTAATGCTGAATACAATAACCTCAAGCGCAATCATGGTGAGTCCGTTCAAGATTACATCATCAGATTTAACACAGTTTATAATGTTATTCTAGATGACTTAAGGCCATCTAGAAAATCTGCACTTCTCAAATTTCCGGACGGCTTTGATCCTGAGATGGCTTATTCATTGAGAGATAGAGATCCTCCTACCTTGGAGGATATGCAGAAAATTGCTGTCAGCGTTGAGGCAAACTTGAATGATAAGAGATCAAGAATGAAGGCTGAAAAGCGAGTCACAATCAAAGAGGAAGCGTCTACATCAGATCAGCTCCTCCGCGACATCGAACAGATTAAAAGAGCACTTCAAAATATTCATCTTGACAATCCAGAGCCTCAGATTCGTAATCCAAATTTTAGAGGTCCGCAACAGCCCCAATATAGAATCAAACAGCGTGAAACAAGGGCACAAGAAGCAGCAATTCAACAACAAATTAAACCTCCACTTCAGCAAAATTTTGTGAGCCAAGAATCTGAGGATGAAGGTGATACGGTGGGAGAAAATCACTTCTTTACCCCTGATGATTTGCCCACTTATATTACAGAAGAGGAAGAGTTGGTGAGTAATTCCATCATCCCCCAAGATGAGCATTATATCTTGTCAAATGATGCAACGCTTGAAGAAGAATAAGAAGAATATCAAAGAGGGCACTTGAATGTTTTATCAGCTCAGCAGAATCAGCAAAGACAATTGAGAAACTGAATTGTTCCCATAAATCCTATTCAAAAGAAAACAGATGGTTCATCAAAGAATGGTTCAGCTGCCCCACAGAAAAAAGGGAAAGAGATAAGTGATCCTTCAGCAGGTCAATCATCATCAGCAAGCAAGATAGATCAGCCATCAAGCACACCAAGAGATAAAGATGAAAAAAGAGACAATCTGGCCAAAGAAGGTGAGAAGGTTTCAGTTTTCAGTTTGGAGAATGAAATTTCAAAGTTGAAGATGTCCATTCCTTTGATGGAAATCATGAAGAACAACACTTACCGAGCCCAAATCTCCAAGATGCTGAATTTTGATCCAATGCTAGACATGGTGAATGTAGAAGATGATCAGCAAGAATTGATTTTTGGCCCCGCTTTAAATGTTGAGTCTCCTGAAAGTGATTTTCCTCCATTCTATATCAGTTTGCGATTGCATGAGTATGTTTATCATAATGCTATGTTTGACTCGGGAGCCTCTAATTTGATGCCAAAAGCAATCATGGAAAAGTTGGGACTAGACATCACAAGGAAGTATCATGATTTGTATTCGTTTGATTCTAGCCAGGTAAAATGTATTGGCTTGATCAAGGACTTGGTTGTGAGCTTGGATCAAATCCCAGCGAAGAATGTTTTGATGGATGTGGTGGTGGCGGATATTCCTCCGCGATTCGGAATGTTGCTTTCGAGATCTTGGGGAGCTAAGCTTAAAGGTACACTTCAGCTCGATTTGTCTTATGCTACAATCCCGGTTTTCGGTCAGATGAGGAAATTATATCGGGAACAAAAGATGAAATACATGATCACTAGTAAGGAAAAGCCAGTTAATCATCCTGTAAATTATGTACAAACAGATTTAGAGTCATTTGTTTTGTTTGCGGATAATTTCAATGAGATAGATAGTCAGTTAGTTCAAGCAGAAGATATACCAGACATTACAGAAAATTTTAGAGAAATTTTGAGAAAGGAAAGCGAAGAAGTGTCTGCTGTCATGAAGCCAACAGCTGAAATAAATGGGCAGAAAACAAAAAATACAGAGATAACATATACACAAATTAGAAACAATAAGGATGTCTTTGGACCATGGATTTTGATGGCGCTGTGGGTAGCGATGGTGCTGGTATAGGTGTATGGATTCGAAGTCCATTTTCTGTCCGAAACAAAGTCCCAAGCAAGGTACGAGTATGTTCTTACAAATTGGCATTCGATTGTTCAAACAATGAGGCGAAATATGAGGCTCTCATTGCTGGTCTGAAAATCCTTCGGAAGTTGAAGGCAAAGAAGATAGCAGTATATGGCGACTCCGAGTTGGTTATAAAGCAAGTGAAAGGTGAATTCCAGGCCAAGCATCCTCGTATGTGAGCATATCGAAATGCTGTCCTAGATATCCTGAAACTGTATGCTGAACATACTTTGACATGTGTGCCCCGCATTCAAAATGGTGTTGCGGATGCATTGGCTAAGGCAGCAAGCAATCTTAAAATCCCCATGAATTCCAGCAATAAGTTTGAGATTTATGTGAAGCACCTTCCTACAGTTCCAGACAATCAAAGGTGTTGGCAAGTTTTCCAAGATGACGAAGAAATCAAGAATTTTCTACAAGTTGAAGGTGAGTTCAAAGACATCTCCATAGATACAGAACTTGAGGAAGTAAATCAGATGGATGTATTGCAACTTAAGGATAATGTCATTCCTAAAGGATTAATTCCTTTGGAGGAGTTGTTCGATCAAGATGACGTAGCCCGCAAACCAACTTTGAGGCCAACAGAAGAAGGTGTTGAAGAAGTGAATGTCGGAACAGCTGAAAATCCAAAGATGGTGAAACTATCAAAAGCATTGTCGCCAAAGGTAAAGAAAGAATATATCAGATTGTTGTCCTCGTTTTCTAATGTTTTTGCATGGGATTATTCAGATTTGAGAACTTATGACACAAGTATCATTCAGCATACCATTCCCATAAAGCCAAATCAAAAGCCTTTCCGACAAAAATTGAGAAGAATTAATCCTAAGTTGCTGCCTTTGATTGAGAAAGAAGTTAACAGGTTGTACAAATCTGGAATTATAGTGCCAATCAGATTTTCCAACTAGATTTCAAACTTAGTGCCTGTGAGAAAGAAGACCGGTGAGATCCGCTTGTGTATAGACTTCAGAAATCTGAATAAGGTGTCGCTAAAGGACAATTATTCGCTGCCCAAGATGGATCACATACTGTAGAGGGTAGTTGGGGCATCAAGGATGTCGCTACTTGATGGTTATTCCGGGTACAATCAGATTTTGGTGCATGAAGATGACCGCGACAAGACTGCATTCACTACTCCATGGGGGACATTTCATTATGCCAAGATGCCATTTGGATTGAAAAATGCAGGTGCTACCTTTCAGCGGGCGATGGACATGGCCTTTGCTAATGAGAAATATGTCTTTTTGGTCGTGTATCTTGATGATTTAACTGTGTTTTCTAAATCTGATGAAGAGCATTTGTATCATTTAATAATGGTGTTTCAAAAGTGCAGAAAATATGGTATCTCATTGAATCCGAAGAAGAGCCTTTTCGCCATGAGTGAAGGCAAGCTGTTGGGCCACATCATTTCCAAAGATGGCATTCGTATAGATCCTGCACGTGTGGAAGCTATTCAGCAACTAGAGTAGCCCCGAAACAAGAAGGAGATTCAGTCCTTTAATGGCAAGTTGAATTTTCGGCGTCGCTTTATTCCGAATCTTGTTGAACACCTTAGAGAAATCACTAACATGCTAAAAAAGGATAGCCAGCTCAAATGGACCGAAGAGGTGGTAAATTCTTTCAATTTTGTGAAGTTAATTTTATCTTCAGCCCCAACTCTCATCAGCCCGGATTATACACAAGATTTTATTTTATTTTCATTTGCTTCTGGACATACATTGGCAGCTGTGCTGATGCAAAAGAGAGATGGAGTTGAGAAGCCCATCGCTTTTTTCAGTCGTATTATAAGAGACGGAGCACTGAAGTACAATATCATTGAAAAACAAGTGTTGGTGCTAGTAAAAGCCTTGAAAGATTTCCATGCATATATACTGAATTCCCACATTTTGGCATATGTTCCTAACGCGGCTGTGAAAGATGTTTTGGTACAAGCGGAACCGGAAGGAAGACGGGGTAAGTGGATTGCTGCACTATTAGAATATGACGTGGAAATTAAGCCTACCAAGCTGATTAAGGATCAAGGTCTTGCTAAATTGATGGCCGAAACAAATCTCCATGTCCTAGACATTAATTTGATAGCTGCCCTATCCGATGAAGAGGAGGAGAATTCAGCACTACAGGTATCCGACATCTTTATTTCTTCTCCTTGGTATGCTGATATTTTATATGTGCTTCAAAATTTGTCTTCACCTCTCGGGATGCCTCGAAACAAAGCTAGGACATTGAAATTAAAGGCTGCTAAATTTTGCATCATCAAATCTGCATTATATTGGAAAGACCCCAGTGGCATATTGCTGAACTGTTTGGTCAAGGAGGAAGCTAAGAGAGCTGTAGAGGATTTTCACAAAGGTGACTGCGGGGGCCACTTGTTTTGGAAGACCACGACAAACAAGATTCTAAGGGCTGGTTTTTATTGGCATTCATTGTTTTCAGATGTATATAAAGCAGTCAAGAGTTGTCACGAATGTCAAATTTTTCAAGGAAAGCAGAAATTACAGCCATTGCCGCTCAAACCCATTGAAGTCAGTGCACCATTTCAGCAGTGGGGCTTGGATTTCATTGGCGAAATTCATCCAGCATCTTCTGGACAGCATCGATGGATATCGACAGCCACCGATTACTTCACGAAATGGATTGAAGCCATTCCCACCCGGCAGGCCACAGACTTGGTAATTATTTCTTTCCTTGAAAACAACATTTTGTCACGTTTCGGTTGTCCACATAAGTTGATTATAGATAATGCAGCAGCGTTTAAATCGAAGAATATGGTTGATTTTTGCTACAAATATAATATCAGTTTGGGGCATTCGGCCACCTATCATCCGCAAGGAAATGGGCTGATTGAATCTTTGAATAAATCTTTGGTAAACATCATAAAGAAATTGCTGGAAATCAACAAGAAGAGCTAGCGCAAAAAGTTAGTAAATGCATTATGGGCTGATCGTGTTAGTCAGAAAAAGTCAATTGGTATCTCACCCTTTGAACTGGTTTACGGGACAGATGCAGTATTTCCTACTTCGCTTAGTATTCCGGTAACAAGATTGCTTCAAGAAGTTGGTGGTGAGGAAGATCCAATGCAAAGGTGGATTGGTCAAATGATTCATTTGCAGCAGACACGGGAGGAGGTTCTTCACAATACTCTCAAATTGCAAGAGCGCATAAAGAAAATCTATGATAGGAAAGCAAAACCGGATGATTTCCAAATCAATGATGTGGTTTTAAGGTGGGATGCCCGAAATGAAGACAAAGGGAAACATGGAAAGTTTGACAACTTGTGGAAAGGTCCTTACAAAATTGCAGCATACCGTGGTCCAAATGCCTTTCTTCTCAAAGAAATGAATGGTGATGAATGTTTCCGTGGGTCGGTCAATGGCCGGCTGCTCAAAAGGTATCATGTCTGAGCATTTTCTGCTCTAGTCATTATCATTGTAATTACCACTTTACTTTTATTTCACTGCAAGTGTGAACTGATCTCTCATCTTTAGTCTGGGGCCCGAGGTGAAGGCTATAATTCTAAAGATGAAGATCAGTTGGTGTGAGTTTGTCATGTTGATTATATCAGTTCATTTTCTATTCAAAGTTGAAGTCAGTTTAGGTCAAAATTGGTCCAATTTTCAGTCACTTGTCAAGACAATAAAAGTTGTCTCAGTTTGGGTCAAATATGTAAATAATGACTTCATTTCCCAATGGATAAAGCACCGGTCTGCTCTCCCAGAGGTCTAAGGTTCTTGGCACCTCCAAGGAGCTACCATCCCCATTGGAGCCAATGTTAGAGTCGGTCTAGTAGCCCTCCATCAATGATCAAAACTCTTTGCATTTGCATAAGTAGGTGTCTCATCAGTGTCATCTCATTGCATTCCATTAGGCATGCCATAACCTTAATGGAGGAGCTGGTGTCTTTATTCCCCTCTTGGCACTGCTGGATCAAGTTGTTTCAGTCAATAAACTCTTTCAAGGTTGCTTGTCTTGTCTTAAGGTCAAAATTCCTTGGTCTAGGGTTTAGGTCCAATTTGTCTTTGAGGTCATGTCTTTAAAAGTCAATAAATGCCCAACAGGCCAGAGGGATGACAGTATTTCTTCAAAATATTTCATCTTGTACAGCTAATTTTTACCTTGTATTTAAAAACCTTGTTTTTAAAGACAAGGTCATTTTCTCATTTTGTAAAAGGTTGTAAAAATTCATCGAAAGTCAGTATGCAGCCCTGGTCCCCTTTGCCAAGATTCCTCAGAAGCTATCCCTACAAAAATTTTCAAGAAAAAGCATCAGTTCAACCAATTTCAGGACAAAAGGAAACCATAAAGTCAGCAGCATTTAAATTTTGAAAAAGTGTCAATTATAAACATTAGAAAGAGGGTTTGAGGGGAAATTAAATCAAGCCTATAAAGCCCCTCTCTCCCTCCATTTGATCATCATTTGCCTCATAGCAATAGTGAAAGGCGATTTGGAGACAAAATCGGGCGGAATTGCAGAGAGGATCCGTGCGCGACCCGTCCACAGCTGTGCGCGACGTATTGGGTGGGCGCGACCCGTCCAGGGGGTCCCAACAGTTGCAAAATAACACGGGCGCGACCTCTTGGGTGTGCGCGACCCGTTCAGTCCTGCACGCGACCTGTCAAGAGTTCACCTACAGCACTTGCTTATAAACTTCAAAAAGACCCCAAATCTCCTCAAGTTTGCAGGTAGGCCCTTAATCATTAATGTTTTTTGCCTGCTAATGCAAAATAATCATGGAAAATGTGCATAAATGCCATCAAGTTGAAATGGGAAATTCATGAGTATTTAGCTTAAAAATGTCAAAGGCAGGGTTTTGTTTTGTTGCTTGCAAGGTTATCCTTTTCACCCCCACTTTTTCCCCACATCCCTTTACCACCTTCCATATCATTTCTACCTAATCTCCCTACCAAAAATACCAAATCCCTAAAACATCACCCCTATCCCTAAAATTCAATAACATAACCCCATGTTGTGATTTCTTCCCTAAATTCCCTTTTTCGTATATTTTCCCTTTGTTCCCTCAAAAGGTCCCTTCCCTAACATCTCCCTTGTGTTATTTGTCCCCTTGAAGCAGCATTTCAAACAGTTAAAACAGTAGGTCATTTGAGTAGAAGCAGCAGTACATTTCAGCCACTTTGCTCTTGAAACCATGTCAGAAACTGAAACCGGCTATGAGCGAAGTGATGACCGTGAGTCAACACCAGAGGTTGAGGTACAAAGGAGGAGGGGTGGTAAGGGTGGTCACCATGTGAGAGAGGAGCCCACCACTTTGACCTATTTGCAGGCTTGTCCACTTGCAGTCACATGTTTCCGCTACCTATCATGTTATGAATTTTGCGAGAGGATTTCTCAAATTCAGTATCACAGGGAATTGGTCCGCTTGTTTGTTTTGAATTTGCATGATGGGCATGTAAATCTTGCAGGGGTGGATTTTACATTGACACCTGAGATGGTTTCTCAAGCAACGGGGATACCTAATGTTGGAGAAGAGTGGAACAAGCGCAAACTATTGGACAGATTTCAGTATGAACCTTACATTAAACCTGAATATATGAGGTACATGACTGGTGTATTTCCTTTCAGATTTTTGAAGGATGAGTATGTTCCCTTGATGAGGCTCATCATGTGCTATTTCACCTGTGAGGGAAGATTTTCACGTTTGTTTTCATACCATAATCGCTTGTTGATGCATTTCACACAGGTACGGATGATGAACATACCATTTTTCATGTGCGGGAATATTGAGAAGATGATGCCATTGGTGCAGAGAAAGAGTCCAGCACAACAACATAGGAGCATTTACCATTATGCTTTGATCAAGATTGTGGTCATGCATCAGTTGGCCCAGTAGGGTATCCCATGGGAGGATTTCATTTCCCGAGACTTCTTCACAGGGACATCACCACCCCCGGAGGTTGTTCATGAGGAGGGAGGACCTTCATAGCAGCATGATATCCCAAAAGTTAGACATGTCAGCTCTCCTCCGTTGGTCACATATCAGAGAGGCCACAGGGCCTTATTTGCATCATCTCGGCGAGTATTTTCTCCACAGAAGGTGGAAGGGGTCTCGCCTTCTTCATCAGCACCGCGAGTGTTATCTCAACACCAGGTGGAAGGGGCCTTGTTTTCGATAGTAGCACAGGTACTAGAGAGGGGCAAGCAGCCCAAGATTGAGCAAGGATTGTCATGTGATCCAGATATTGACATTATTGATATTGAGGATAGCTCCCCTGCCTCAAAGCTCAAGGAGATCATCCGAGAGAAAAGGACCGAGAACGAGTCGCTGCACAAGAAATTACATATGGAAAAATGGGTAATCAACTATTTGGAGCAGCGCAATAAATAGTTGGAGGATGAGCACGAGCTTTATGAGCAGTGGAGGATTCGTGAAGACGGGAATTGGCTCGTAGGAGACCCGGTGATTTGACACCCATAGATCGAGAATATATGATTATTCAGGTCAATGCTCATTTGGAGAGGTTTCTGGCCAAGGCCAACAAAGATAAGGACCTACTTCGGAATATGAAGAACCACTATTGGGCCCGAATGCACGTATGCAAGGCAAGAATGAAGGTGCTCCAAGGACGGCTGGCCAAGGCACTCAAATGAAGAAAAAGGCCCAATCCCCTCCATATCTTGGCTGAGGCTTCCTTGAAGGAGCATGGTGCTAAATGACTCAACCCCAACACAAATTTCAAAAAAATTTGAGCATTTTTGGTCATTTGTGAATTTTTTGGTCAAAAAACAGGTTTTCTTCACCAACGGGTCGTGCACCGTGTGCGACCCTTTCGATTGGGAGGTCCATTTCAGGAAAAGTTTGCATTTTTGGATTTTTCATGCAAAAATACACTTTCTCAGCAAGGAAGAAGAAATTTCACCAAGTTTTGAGCCTCCAAAAGGTCAAAAAACAAGCAAAAAATGACTTTCTGCCACCTTTTTGACACATAGGAAGCATTCTTGGGAGATTGCAATTTTGGAGGGGAAAATGGACACCAAATTCAGAAATTCCACTAGGGTTGGAAAGTCGACATCCATACCTTTCCAACAAGCCCACCTTTGCCTCATTGAGACACCTGAAAGTGCCTCAAAAGCTGCTCCAAAGGTGCGCGACCCGTTCAGAATCAGTGCGCGACCCGTTGGGCAATTTTCACAGGAATTGTACCTATAGCTCAGCAAAACACAATTTTGACTAGGTTTGACTTTTTGGAGTGAATTTTGATCCTCCTTGATGTAAATTATGTAATTTTATGATATTTTGACACTTATTTATCTCTTCTAGAAGATTCATGCATGAGATAGACAAAAATTAAATGAATGAATTGGTTTCCTAGCTTATAGAGGCAAGTTGTTTTGACTGCCTAGATTTTAGTGATTAGTTTGGAATTGGTTGAAATAGCTCCTAGGATAGTGAGCTCGACCCCTAGAGGCAAGGAAAGATGTTAGATTGCCTATATTATGTACTTTCTTAGTCATTTTCATGGTTGGACTCTTGAGGGAGAAAGCATCTATTGTATTACTCATTGTATCTCTACAATTTTTGGCTAAGGAAGACCAGGGTTTTGCAGTCCTTTTTGGGATTCTTATGGTTACATGTATTGATGGTGTGCCTCTCTTTGTACTTGTAATTTTTTTATGTGAATCATCTTCTTGCTTTTTCTTCTGCAAATTAGGAAAATGAAGTGTTAAGGTAGAATTCATTGTTGCTATGCTCTGCCTTTAAGTTTGCTTAATATCAATGTTTTCAGCTGTTTAAGGAGAATTCAAGGTGCTTGCTTGCTCTCCTTAGCTTCTCACCAACGATTCTCATCCATCCACATCTATCAAAGGCATCAATACAGTCTCCTACCTTGCCCCAAAGAACCCCCTGTGAAAACTGTGTCCAATCCCCGCACCCAAAATTGCCTTTCCCCAATTTTCCACCAAAACCCTAAAAATCCCTAAATCAAACCTTTTTATCAGTTTACTAGCCTAAAATCCGTGTTTCCACATTGGTTATCTCTCCCATTGAAGATTTTTGCCGAGATAGACCGGAGAGAGCCCTCTCCTGCCCCGTAGGGCTAGCTACGAGGCTAAGTGGTTTGGTGTTGCCTTGGAGTTTACCTTTTTCAGCCTGAGGTGAAATTTCAAGCGCTAACAGTTAGAAACCCTAGATAATAAGAAAATGTAAAAATAGTCAGGAATGAGTGAAATGATGAAATGAGGGGTTCGAGGAAAGTAAATGATGGCAGGGAAATTTTTAGGAGATGAATAGGGGTTGCATGCAACTTATGAAGCTTAAATGGAGTGAAATGAGAGAAAGAAATGTCTAGGAGAAATTGAAAAACAGAGCTACTAGGAAATTTGCTCAAAACGTTAGGTATGAGCTAGGGTTTAGGTAAAGGTAGCGAAATCTGAGGATTTATAGGTTATTTAGTGAATCAAAGTGTGTTTTAAACATGTACAGAGGTGTGAGGTGGAATATTTACATGTTTTCAATATCAAAACTAACCAAACCATCAGTTACACTAGCTTGCATCATGAAAATTTCACCTAAACCCTAGGTGAAGAGAACTTGCATTTGAATTCATCTTGCCAAAGGAAAAGGTAAGAAAAAGAGTTATACTTAATTATGAACAAGCTAAGGTAGCAAGAAATAAGTTTGCAAGCTTCAAAATCAAATTTGGCTGAGTTTGGAAGAGTTTTGGGCTACTCTGGCACAAGCGCAATGCAGTGTCTAGAAGTGTAGCATAATGTCTGAAAGTGCAACACTGACCTTAGAAGAGCGCACCGGCCTCAAAAGTGCAGAGCAATCTTTGGAAGCACAACGCCACCAAATTTTGAGGAAATTTTCCCAAAAAATGCATGTTTTTTCACTAATGGAGGGGAGAGCTTGATGAAAAGGGGAGAATAGAAAGTAAATGAAATGAGTTTGCAACCTTTTGGTTTTTATAGGCAAAATATATTTCCCTTTTGAATAAAAATGGGCCCCACATACCTTTCCAAAACCTGATTTTTCACCTTTTAAATTGGGCCAGTTTGGAGAGCTGAAACTTGAGTTTCTCTTTATCTTTTTGAACAGTGAGACTTCTTCTTCTGGAACCTTGAGATTGCAACCATGAAGAAATTATGAAAACTTATAAAACTTAAGCAAAGATATGCTTATCATGATTCATTTAATGTTGGATTTACACATGGAATAAGGATGGACGTTGAAACTCTAATGACTTAATGAAGACATGAGACTGAGTGGAATGGTAATGATGATGATTAATAAAATGAAAACATCCTTTTTATTATGATTCCTTTATCTGAGTGAGGTAGGCGACCAACATGTGTGATTTTTCCAAAAGGGTGGAGACATTCCTAGACAAACTAGCCAGTGACCAAATTTTACTCTGAAAACCTAGTGGCATGATAAAATTTGACCTTGAGACTCCTGAAAAACTTGGTGAATGTTGGCTTGTATGGGCCTAGCCTAAGTTCATAAGAATTATTTAGCCAAGCAAATCCTGCAGCTACCGTCCCTTTCGGTAACAGCGCGTGAAGCGTGGACTGAGGGCTCACCCAAGGTAGCAGGGATGGGTGCTAGAACTAGGTTTCCACACCCTAGGGGTGTCTAGATGTGGTTTGGAGGTTTCACGCCCATTCTGCAACTTCGCACTGTGCTGTATTCGCACAGATCCTGAATATCTCTTATTGTCTATTAGCGTGCAGTCTACAGATCTAATCTATTGGATGAAGTATTGCAACTCAGATCTACTTTAGAATGGTCTTTAAGCAAAAATTTATCAGGTTTATTCAGTTCACTTATTAAGATTAAACCAAGCTTCACAAGTATTCAGTAAGCAATCATATGCGCATAGATCAAAACAGTCTTATTATTCATACAAAATGCTAGATTCACTATAATTCAGATTTGACATAGAATTTTCTAAAGGAACTTATCTTTGTTTCCAGTTATCAGCAGTACATCTAGATCCTCCCTGCCCACTTAGCTGCAAGGGTCCACGCACACAATTGCAGACTCTTCCAGGCCTCTGCACACAGCTACAGAGCCTCTATCCACTACCCAAACCCTCAACTCGGACTTACAGACGCTTTCAGAATGCTTTTCTCAAAAACCCATTACCATTTAGATGCAAGATCATACCCAAAAGGAATTGCCTTTCCCTCATGGAGCCACACTCTATTTGTACCTATCTATGGTCTGCGGATTGACTTACTTCCTATTATTTTATATTATTTTTCAGGCAGACAAAACTTTGACTCGGTCTTTTACCTTTCACACTCCACATATTTTGGAGGTTTACAATATTTTTATCCTACTTTCTAGACTCTCAGACTAAAAACTGTTACGTAGGACCTCCGCTACCCAACAGTCCTCCAACACAATTATCCTGACTCATCTCGAGTCACTTGTTGGTGTAGCGAGACGTGATGCTGTGGCTTCGCAGTTCACCTCCCTCTGAGTGGTGCTCATCGTCCTACTACTTCTTGGTTGTCTCCTGCCATGATTCATCCGGCTCCTACTTTAGTGTTTTTACCACTCCTTTCGACCGATGATGCTCATTCTGCTCTGCTCGATTAACATAGAGCACCCCCTCATAGGATTTTAGCTTGAGTAGGGGAGCCACATACGGGACCTCCTTGTACCACCGCAACCACTTCCAACCTTCGTATTTTCTCTTTGCATTGTCTGCTACAGCTTGTGTTGCAATTTTGCAAGACAATTGTTGTTGTTTGTGAGATCCAATACTCAAGGTTCGTCAAAGATGACTTATTAACTACGTTTCTACCCGTGGTCTCCATCTTTCCATCCTTTCTCTATGTTGTTGTAGTTCACCGGCGTGCCCCCAGGCAGGGTGACGACATCCAGACCAATTCTACTTCGTGTCTCCTCTTTTCCAGTACCTCTCCTACTATTGATGTTGCAATCTGCAGGATGCCTGCAGCTGTCAATACCCTGCTCCTTAGAGAGTCCTACTGCTTCAATGGCCATATCTCCACCCTTGAGCTTATTCCTTTTGCAGAGATGATGAACAACTCCATATTGATAACTAGCATGTATTTTCCAGAAGTGTAGGTCACCCGGTGGATGCCCCTCGGTGATTTATAAGCAATTAGAATTTTAAATTCATTAGTTCTCGCTTGTTCTAGTATCCTCATGTAAACTTTGTGGTAGCTTGTTCCATATCCGACTCCTACTCCCTCTCTTAATTACTTGTCGCCCACTCCCTTTTTCCATAATGGAGACATCTTGTCATGAATAGTGACAAGAACAGTCACCTCTCTTCTTAGCAATGCATTGGTGCAATTTTTATCACGCAACCATGATCTTGTTGATGAGCCAAATTGACGTGTAGCCTAGTACTCATGCCTTTTTCACCCAGACTGCTTTACCATCCCTCGCTCTCTTTCAACTGGCTAGAGCAGTGAGACTGTCCCTTGGAAAATTAGTCAGGCGACCTGACCACCCATGTAGAGCTTCAGGCGACTGTCATTCACTTGGCTCGGGAAGGGGTCTCCATTGAGTTTGGCAAGTTGAATTGTGCCCCCATCGATAACTTCTTTGGCGACATAGGGTCCTAACCAATGCATTCAGAGTTCTCTAGGGAATTTCTCGAACTTACTATTGCATAGAAATACGAGATCATTTTCCTTGAAGGTGCACACCTTGATATGACAATCATGCCACACTTTCTCGCATTGTTTCTATACTTGCTGATGTAATCTAGCCAAAAACCGTTCCTCCTCCAGTTCCTCTAGCTGTGCGAGCCTGTCCTCTAAAGCCTCACAATCTATCATACTTGTGATTGTTGCAATCTGCAGGCTAGGCACAATATATTCCATAGGCATAATGGCCTCCTTGCCATAGACTAATCGAAAAGGTGTCTGGCCCGTCAAATTCTTGCACGTGGTTTGGTATGCCCATAGCACAGCAGGGATGCACAAGTCCCAGTCATTTCGTCGTGCATTGCAAACCTTGGTCAACACTGTCTCCAAGATTTTATTGAATGCCTCAACAGTCCCATTCGCTTGCGGGTGGTATGGTGTACTCTTCTGGTGATGTATTTGGAACTCCTCAGTGAGTGTGCTGATCGTTTCATTCAGGAAATGCATTCCCCGATTGCTCATAAGAATTTTGTGACAACAAAACCTTGTTAGTACGTTTTTGAATGAAAAATTCTCAGCTATTGCAGTTGTGCAATCCTTAACTGGTTGTGTCATTGCCCATCAGGTCAAATAATTTGTCGCAGTGATGATATAGTGTGCGCCCGTCTTTCCTCATGGCTCGATAAATCCTACGAAATAGATTACCCACTTCTAGAATGGCTGTAGCATCATCTATGGCTGGAGTGGCATTTCATCTCTCTGCGATGGTTTCCCCGTCCATTGACATACGTCACAAGCTCGACAGTATGCTTTCGTATCCTGAGGCAAAATGGGCCACCATAATCCTACATGAAGAATCTTCTGGGTTGTGGCGCAACCTGCATAATGTCCACTAGCAACCCCGCCATGTGCTTTGGCCAGGATCTATCCTTGCTCAAACTCCGGGACATATCTATGTAATATTTCATCGTTGCCCATTTTGTAGAGGTGTCCTACAATCACAGTGAAATCTTTTATGCGTATCACCAATTCCTTCTTTTGTTTAACATGATATCCCTATGGCACGGTTTCTGTAGTTAAGAAATGGATTATATCCTCAAAGTGACCATCCGTTGTGTGCACTGCATATAGTTGTGCATCTGGGAGTCCATCCTCTAGATTTCTGGGTTCTTCGCCGGTCTCAATTTGGGACAGGTGATCGGGGCCTACATTTAGATGTCCCAGCTTTACAACAAACTCCTAGAATAACAGTAACCATCTACAAATGCACTCTCCCTAACACAGGCTTGTTCACTAGGTGTTTTAATGCCGAGTGATTGGCATACATCTTAAAGTGGCCTCCAAGCAGATAGTGGTATAATTTTTGAAGCACGTATACCATCACTAATCCCTCGCGCTCAGTAGTGAAGTAATTTTTCTTAGGTTCTGACAACTGGAAACTTGTGAATGCAATCAGGTGGTCAATTTCCTCTGCTCCTAATTGAGTAAATATCACCCCTAGTGCGATACACAATGTATCAACATGCACATGAAACTCGACGTCCCATTTCAGAAAGACCAATATAGGGGCTGATGCCATGTTTTCCTTGAGTGTCTCCAGACTTTTTTTGCATTCCTCATTCCAGCAATAAGTAGCATCCTTCTTCAGCAATTTTTCCATCAAAGCTGTGATCTAGGCATAGCTTTTGATGAACTTCCAATAGTAGCCCATGTGTCCTAGGGTGATTCGTAGTTGCTTGAAACTTCACCGTGCTTGTAGATTGAGTATGACAAAAATATTTGCTGGATCCACCATCAGGCCTTGCTTATAGACCACATGGCCCAGCAGGTTCCTAAATGGGACAAGGAAAGTACTTCTTTAAGTTTAGCGCAATCTAATTTTAGCAGCAAGTATCCAACATCAACCATAAGCTCGATACGTGCTTCTTAACTAGTCCAAACACGGTCCAATCATCAAGATAGACCTCTAAGAACTTTTGTATAAATTCTTTGAATGTCGCTACCACTATTCGTGAAAATATCCCCAGTGCATTATTCAGTCCAAAGGGCATCACTGTGTACTGAAAGCAACCCCATTCAGTGGAAAACATTGTTTTACTCCTATCCTCTGGCACGATCTTGATCGGGTGGTATCCTGAGAACCCATCTGTGAAGGAGTAGGCTTCCTAAGCCCCCACATTTTCTAGTACCTCATTTGTAAATAGAGTTGGAAATGGATCATTAACACAGGCATCATTGAGCTTCCTGAGATCCACGCAGATACGAATCTCACCCTTCTATTTCTTCTCCTGCACAACCATCAGACTTACCCAGTTAGATTCCTCGACTGGTTCAATGATTCCTGCTACCAACATCTTTCCCAGTTCTTCATGGACCTTTGCTTTATATTTTGGGTTCAATCGGTAGGGTCGCTGCTTAACTGGTTTTGCATCTGGCTTTAATGTGATCATCATCATTCCTAGGTCCCCTAGGATCCCTTTTAGCTCTGTGATTTTTGTTGGGAATAAATCTTGATATTTGCGAAGCAATTTGACGACCTTCTCCATTGTGGCGTCGTCCTAATAGTCCCCTAGCATTGCGTAATTCGGCTGTTCTTTGGTTCCGATATTGATTTGTCTCGTTTTCAATGATTTTGTGACATCTGGATCTTTGATTTCGGGTCCGCACACCTCACGACTCCCCTCTGATTCTAGAATGTTGAAGTTTTGCAGATCATCTTCATCATCTTCTACCTGGACATTATAACATTCAAGAGCCTGGCGCAACTGCTGCGACCAGTCAGGCTGCATATTTTCCTCTAGTTCCAGTGGTGCCTTGAAAATGGTGGCCTTTACCAGCTGTAATGCTTCGTCCACGGGATCCATCCATTGATATTCAAAGAGGAATGTCGACGAAAACCCTACGTGCAAGATATCCCACTCGCCTGTGTCATGTCAGAGCTCCGCTTCAGTATACCAATTTCTAGGAATGGCGTCTAGGGTGTGATAAAATAAGTGCACCCATTCTAGTTGAGGTTTCTATCCGTAAGCTTTGATCCATCTAGTAAGGTGCGTGCGCTGGTCATTGTGTCTATCGTATTTCTCCATTATGTGTAGTTCTGACTTCCCAAATCTGATCTTCATCATGCGCCTGCAACTGCACCAATCATCGAAAGTCCCTTCATGTGTGCCTCACCATCACACAAGCATTGCATGAAACACCCATCTCAATGCATAAAACCATTTGTTCTCTAGTACTACGATTTTAAATTTGGTTAGGAATTCATCTATTATCATTAATCCATCATACATTGGCAATTCGCAATCCTGGGCCCTTACCCAGTACAGAGATTTAGTCATCATATTGTAGTGTAGCGTTGTCACTTCGTTCAACCTATTATGCCATTGCTCATCTTCTTCATCTAAATCAATGGTGCAAGATTCTACATAGCCTCATGATATTCTTCTATCCCACATTGTCTTGTCCCATTCTTGCCTTTGTGTAGCTATTCTGTAGATACCATCTAATTCACCGTCGCTCTCTTTGTTGCGCACGGGTTCAATATAGCACGGTCCTTCAACCAGATCTAGCGAAATGACCACGCGGAGTGACTTTTTTTCAAATACCATTGTCCACTTCTTTAAATTAATAACCCCGTTCATGTCAGTGGCCCAGTCTATTCCTAACAACACTAGATAGGGTGTACTTTCATCCATGAGCTCAATAAATTCAAAGTCCATCTGAGTACTTGTGCCATCAAGGTCTACCGTAACTCCTTGCAGCATTCCCATGGGCAGTGCCTTCTACTGATTTTCCATCCTTAGTTGGACAGGGGACCATTGTAGTGTAGGCTTATCCATGCACTCCCAAGTCTGTTTAGGCAATACGTTGGCATCTGAGCCTAGATCTAGAATGACCTGATCCATTTCATACTCGTTGATCTGCGCTATTCGTCGCATTTCCCTCCCGGTCCATGCCGTATGTCTCCCCAACTTTTGAACTACATGAGGTTCACTCCATCATGTGCATCTATTTATCAATTCCTATAAGCCTTTAATTTCCCTATTGTCATGAAGCAATGTTATACATGTTTCTAAAAAGGTAATTATCACTGAGAAATCCCTGACCGGCTCAGGCTGATCCCTACTACCTAGGGTAGAGACTTCCCTGAAGCTCTCCCAAGATTCTAGATATGTCTCCTTACCCACACCTACGTATTCCTTACTTAGGCTCCTTCTATCCACTCCCATGGTCATGCCACTTCTTAGTACCATGTTGACTTTGGGATCTTCCTTGCGGGTTTCGGACCTCCTCATTTTCACGTTCTGGATTGTTGTTGGTTGCGCTGCCCTTTTTTCACAATTCTGTACTATCAGTGTAGGACAATCTATCATCTCATGATCGAATTGCTCACAATAACTGCATGAAATTCTGGTGGGGTTGGTACAATCCCGTGCATAATGGCCTGGACCTCCGCAGTTGTAGTAGATTAGTTGCCTGTGACCCCATCTTGGCCCCATGCCACCCATCCTCGCCCACGACCCTGGAACCCACCACACACGATTGCCCTAGCTGGATCATGACCTCGTGTCTCAGTCTACATTCTGTAAGCAGGTGACTGGTCCATTAATAATTGGTAGCTATGACAATCCCTTTCCTCGTGGCCCACCAATCTGCAAAAGTTGCAAAATAGTTGTTGGGGGGTCTAGTTGTATTTTGGCAGCCGATGATAGTTATTCGTGTTGTGCTTTCCTCCCACCTGACAGATTGTGCACCATAGTGGGGTTGTTGTGCTCGGCCTTTCTACTGGTCGCAATGGTGTTGGTCCCCCTATTGCCACATAATTCATTGAGACTGCGCAGTGATCTTTATGGTGCCCTTGGCGTCTACACCATACTTCCTCCCAGACTTCTGGCCACGGTGCCTGTTCTTGTTTTAACTTCTTCATTTCCAAATATAAATTTTGGATCTCTGCTTGGATTTGTTGAACTCCCAACCTCGAGTCTTGTCATGCGGAAAGAGTTATGTTTGCGGACAAACCTAACCTCCCTAGGAGTCTAAGACTCTCTAGTGACAAACAAACCAAACAAGAACAATCCTTCTCTAAACACACGTTATTCTATGAAAGATCAAGTGTTTTCCAATCTTACCTTAGGTCCAACGCTTGTTGTAGCAGTCCAGCCTTGCTGATCCAGATGAGCTCCTCCTTCACTTTGAGACCTGCATACACTAACAAAGCAAACGATTACATAACACCTGAATAATTCATAAAACAAAGCATATTCATCACATAGACCAAGGAGTACATGAAATAATTCATTAACAACAAATCATTGAGAAGAATGGACTTATTTGTATTAAGGAAACAAAAAAGGAACCATTACAACCTGAGCCTTGGTGTTGTGCAAGCTCCTCCCAGGGTCCAGCAAGAGATTTCCTCTACTTTGACAAGCTCACCCACTCCCACTATGGCAACAAGGAAGGATAGTGATCTCTCCTCACAAGTCAACAATGGAAGTCCTAATTCCAGCAGCATTTACCCTTTAGAATGTTCAGCTTTCAACTTTTCCTCCTTTGGCCCAAGGCCTGTATTTGTAGTATTCTAGAGGAAGTTATTCAGTTCCAACATCAATGGGATACTCCCTCTTTTGGATGGGGTAGCTCCTCTCTTGATGGGATAAGTTCCTCTATCATAGGGATGCATGAACCATCTGGAGGCGCTCAATACACGTCAAACACTCTTCTAGAAGGCTCTAGAAGTGACCACAAGTAACTTTTTAAAGATGAAACTCGCGCCTTTTGACCTTTACAGGGGTACGCACCCAGCCTTTAGCTTACAGAGCGTACAAATACGCAGGCACAGTGTGTTTGGAGTGCGTACACGCAGGCAAGGTAGAGAGAACCTGCGTACCCAGAGATAAACATGTATTTAAGTGAATTTCTCTCTTTTTGAAGTTTTGACATGAAGAGCAGAGGTATGGGGCTTGACAAGGAGGACAATATGGCTATTGATGGGGCCATATAAACTGCAGATAGTCATGGTGACAAATTTCAGTATAACAGATTGCCCCTAAAGTACGAAGCCTGTAATAGATAAGGGTGTAAGTCATATAGGAAGGGTGAAGTACTTTATCATTTCGAGGATCATCTTGTGGAGAGCCCGTACAGAACCTGTAATTTTCAACACAAAATACATGTATAAGATCATATCATTGCTGAGGTAGGCATTCCCATACTCAGATCAAAACTTTAACTATTGGTCTAACTATTCTGGTATAAGAACGATTTCATAATACATCATAATCATATAGTCATGTAGACATAGTATGGACACAGCCATCTGTTTATGATTGGTCTACAACATAATGAATACAAAACTCCTCGCAGCCTGGATGGTGGAAACTAGATCCAGGGTCTTCATTTTTGTTCCCCGAATTGATACGATTCTAGCCATGTGAATGAATGAGTCGATGTCGAACATGGTAGAAACCACTTGATTACCAGTCAATGATGTAAACTGTGAACAAGTGTGAGAAAGACCACCAGTAATGTCAATGGTTCTCAAAGTACCCAGCACAATCCATGAGATGTGAATGAATGAGTCGATGTCGAACATTTCATGGAATCCCTCGATCGCAAGTCAATGATAAAAAATGACGTCGAAGGCGAGAAACCTGCCATTGATGCATGAAGAATTCAAGGCACTGACGATTTCTAAGTCAACTCTCTAGATAATTGCTGATGTCGATAGAAAGCGACCCGTCGCAGGCAAGCCCACAACACGAAATCATAGTTCAAGTTGAAGAAATGTTGCTGCAAGGACTGCAATGATGACATGATGAATGATAGGTATTTTGCGGTTGAATGTTTTGTTACAAACCTCTTGAACACATAACGACACAACAGATGGTTTTGTGATAAATGACTCAAAGTCGACTCCCATAACCCGACTAAAATGTCAAGTGATTTTGGTCAACTGTGAGGTAAAGGATTTCCCAACCCAGGTGAATGAATAAGTGTCGTGTTCAAGAGTGGTAGTAAGGTTTTTCTTGAGACAAAAGGATATCAAATAGGCTCATTCTTCTCATTTTTCCCCCACCATTTCTGGCAAGTACCTCTTTATTTTTTACAAGCTTGAGGAGGATAACATATGCTTGTTTGTAAGCTCATCCTTCGTATGAGTCCAACTTAGTTTTTGATGCGAACCCTAAGAAGGAGTGGTCCATTCCTGCTTGTAATAGAACAGGTCCTTTACTGTGAAATTTTAACGAGTCCAGTATAGGAGAAACTCGACGCTTTTCATATTTAGAGAGTCTGAAAAACTTAGAAGATTCCAGATTGAACTTTTTCGTAAAGTTGTGTCTCCTAAGCCCAAAAAAGTATAAAATAATACCTAGAAGAACCGCTTGATCTTGCGACCAAGGATATTTTCATAGTTAGTGCCTTTGACCTGAAAAGTAAAAAGCGATCAAGGACACGTCGTTTTATTTCCAATATCGAATTTGAAACGACAAAAATCCGGCAATCTTTTCTTGTTTTTTCGGTCAGAAAAGGGCTGTAAGAGGACCGTCTTTTAATTCCGTTTTAACGAGTGTAAAAGAAACGCTCCGCAATCTTTTCAGTTTTTAGGAGTCAGAAAAGGGCTTAAAAGATGACTCTGATGTTTGATTTGTGAAAAATGACAAGTTTCCCTGAAAATCCCTTTGTCCTGCACAAAAGCGACACATTACTCATACCTGTTTGAGATGGGCAAAAATACATTAAAAAATGACCTTCCATGGTGAAAAATAAACAAATTTAGTATTTATCTATCCAAAAAACCTATAAAAAGACCTTTTACCATGTCATTTTTACCATTTTACTATTGAGGTAGAAAAAAGGGCTTTTGGCAAGAAACTTCCCATGGACATTGCGGAAAATCAGACCGTTGGAATCGAACGCCGTCACCTCCAGGTAATCCACAACATCCTCCTCTTCAATTTCATCCATTTAGAATTTAATTTTAAGTCTTAGTTTGATTTTTTGGAGAAATAGGGGTTTTGGGATGCGCTCCTCGGGGTACGCAGGTGGCCCATGGGTAACCTGCGTACCTCGACCTTTTTCTTTAAGGGAAAAAGGGTCGGGGTACGCAACCTACCTTCAGGCCAGGTGCGTACCCACGCTCTGTTCCTGAAGGCGGGGTGCGTACCCCGTGAAAAGCGCACCCCCAAATCCAACCTCCAAATGAACCACAAAATTTTGATTTTAAGATCACTAAAACTCATCTTATGGTGTGTAGGATACTCACCATGCTGGATTGGAGAGAAAGAGAACACGAAGATGTTGATTTGGCCGCGTTGAATCATCAACCTACCATTGATGCTTTTCGAGCATGTGGCTTATACAAATACTGGGTCATACCCGGCATGAGGGCTCAGGTACCATTTCTGGAGTGGCTGGTCGAGAGGTGGCATGTTCAGGATCAGTGTTTCTATATCGGAGGCCATCAGCTCAAGATTGAGGTCTCCGACATATACTTCCTTGCTGGTTTGCCTAACAAAGGCGAACACCTGTCTCTATTCGGGACTAGGCCGGGTAGCCAATCCCTTGCTAGACTCCGGCTAGAGTGGTGTAACAACCAAAACCAGGACAAGGGGATTGATATCAAGTTTATAAACCGTCCTGAACTCATGGTGATAGCATTCACTGTTGCCAGACTCTGCGGCGCAGCCACTTTGCACATGGTCACCGG
>APFE031121603.1:122183-159040 GCA_000404065.3 Pinus taeda
CTAAATACACGTTATTCTATGAGAGATCAAGTGTTTTTCGATCTTACTTTAGGTCCAATGCTTGTTGTAGTAGTCCAGCCTTGCTGATCCAGATGAGCTCCTCCTTCACTTTAAGCCCTGCATACACTAACAAGACAAACGATTACATAACACCTGAATATTTCATAAAACAAAGCATATTCATCACATAGACCAAGGAGTACATGAAATAATTCATTAACAACAAATCATTGAGAAGAATGGACTTATTTGTATTAAGGAAACAAAAAAGGAACCATTACAACCTGAGCCTTGGTGTTGTGCAAGCTCCTCCCAGGGTCCAGCAAGAGTTTTCCTCGACTTTGACAAGCTCACCCACTTCCAAATGAAACAAGAAAGGATGGTAATCTCTCCTCACAAGCTTACAATGGAAGTCCTAATTCCAGCAGCATCTACCCTTTGGAATGTTCAGCTTTCAACCTCCCCTCCTCTGGCCCAATGCCTGTATTTATAGTGTTCTAGAGGAAGTTATTCAGTTCTAACATCAATGGGATACTCCCTCTTTTGGATGGGGTAGCTCCTCTCTTGATGGGATAAGTTCCTCTATCATAGGAGTGCATGAACCATCTGGAGGCGCTCAATACACGTCAAACACTCTTCTAGAAGGCTCTAGAAGTGACCACAAGTAACTTTTTAGAGATGAAACTCGCGCTTTTTAACCTTTACAGGGGTACGCACCCAACCTTTAGCTTACAGAGCGTACAAGTACACAGGTACAGTGTGTTTGGACTGCGTACACGCAGGCAAGGTAGAGAGAACCTGCGTACCCAGAGATAAACATGTTTTTAAGTGACTTTCTCTCTTTTTGAAGTTTGACATGAAGAATAGAGGTATGAGGCTTGACAAGGAGGACAATATGACTATTGATGGAGCCATATTAACTGCAGATAGCCATGGTGACAAATTTCAGTGTAACACACTCCATAAGCCATATGCTTGTACATACAATAATCCTTGACTATTCCTTGACATCTCTCCATGTAGAGTCTCTAGTCTCTATATAAGCCTCATACATACAATACCATGGATCATCATTACCATGGTTTCCTCATACCATCAACTAATACCATGGTGCCCTTACATTATTATTAACTACTTGTGGTCCCTTACATGACATGGGTTAACCACCTTATTTATTACTATGGCCCATCCCATTATTACATTATTACCTTGGGTACCTCCCTTGGTACCCTATATTATCCCCCCCTAGGCATATAAGACTGTGGGTTGAATTTTTGCCAATAATGTGGGTGAACACAACTGCTTTTCTGAATGCCCTAGTCTGGCATTTTGGTGAAGGGTTCATATCTGTAGGTTCAAACTTTGTTTTGATTTCTTACATAATTTAATAATTCATAGAAATGCTAATGGGACCTTGGTTCATTGTTGGGATGGACGAAGTATTAATCCATTATCGCATTGATTTGTCCCACCCAAAGGGCATGAAAAAATATAATAAAGGTGGGTGCATATTTTGGGCGAATTTGGTAAAAAAAAAGAACCTCCACTTTGTTTCTAGAAACAACTTCCAAAAATAAAAATAAAAATTTGGGAAAAAAATAACAATTGTACCTCAAACATCTAGTCATGATAGTAGCAACAAACTCCTCTTTTTGGGAAATAGAATAAAGTTGTCTCATTTTGTATATTATTATTACATAAAATATCAACACAATTATTGATTATTATATTCATTTAATAGATCAAAGATGATATAAATGAAGTTTCAACACATCAATCCATACCAATACTATGTAGGATTAAATAACATTCAGTCTCATCATAGTAGCAACAAAATGTTATGGAGCATATTTTTGAATACATATAAATAGCAATGTTATTGAAAATTTTCTGGTCTAAATGGTTTGGAGGGAAAATCATTCTAACTCGTTGCCTTGAATTGTCCTTTTTTCACCAAACCAACTAGTTATGTACGATGTCATATGACAATACAGAGAATTAAAATTTCAATTGAAAAAAAGGATATTTCTTTTTTGTAGTGTGGCTTACCTCTAACTCAACTATATCTATTTAAAGAGATCCTCTCCCTCTATTTCACTCACACTACATCTTCGCTGGAAAATATTTTTAGTTGTCCTTGTAGCGCTGCTGATGGAGGTTTATTTGAAGATACTCATGCATTTACTCATCGATATTGAGCACCTTTGACTACTAAAATCGTAGCTACTAATGCAACCATATCACCTAAAACATATTTATTAATAAATTAATTTAGATGAAAGGTCACTTCCTTATTTGAAGGATTGTTTTTAAAATGTTTTTGGCCCACTACATAGTTGGTGCCCATATCAAACTAATTTACTCGTTCCACTTGGACAACTGTGCTGCCAACATCTGTTTCAGTAAGTAGTTCTTCTTGTCATGCACTTCTTTTAGTAAATCTAGGATAAGAATGAGAACCTAAATAAGTAAAATTTTGCTTTGAACTTTTCTAATGTTCTTTTATATCATTCAATGACATAATTTCTAAAGAACTTTCATAACTTTAAAATTGAGTATTATCATATATCTAATCCATAAAAAACACTTCATCCTATTCTTTTCATCCTGCTACATCACAATGATGGATGCCATCCAATTTTTCATATGCAACTTTTTTGAGGTTTACATCCTCTTCGACACCTAGAGATGTAAATATATAGGCTTTCTTTCGATCCTGTTGAAAAAAATATTGTGAGACAAATATAATAGAGAATTATGATGAGAATTTATTAGAAACATTATCTACATATGTGCTCATTTTATGATTTGGCTCATCCCTATATCTGATTGGGATATTCTCGGAGCCTATAAAAGAATTCCATATATTATTATATAGAGGATCTGATAAGTCTATTTTTTTTCAAAACATTAATTGTATCATTTTTGGGTTAATACTTGTGAGTTGTAGCTCAATAAAAAGAAGAACCTAACATGTGACAATATAGTTGAAAAACAACCTTCTGAATTAAATACATCCAACATAAATTGGTCTCAAAATCATTGTAATTTTGAGTATACTCTCTTATGCATCATTAACCAAAACTTAAAAGCAAATAATGGTATAAATATACTTTCCTTAAAAAGTGACAAGCTTATAACTAACTCCAAACAACATGTTTCCATAAGGCACCTTGAAGTAAAACATCCATCCTTAGAACTATGCTAAATGAAAATATAAGTCTCTATTAGACCAAGTGAAAGTGAATTCAATGGAAAAAATGAAACTATCAATATTGACAATCTATAAATTATTGGCTCCATTGAAAGCTTCCATTCAGAATTAGAAGATTGGTACAAGTGTGAATATTGAAATGTCTCGAAAGTACTAATAAAGGGAAAGATAAATAATCGACACATGCAAACAATCTAAATGCGAGGGGAAAATTACAATTTTATAAAATCCAAAAGGTTTTTAAATGCAATAAATGACAAAGATCCTATCAAATAATAAGGACCTTGAAACACATCAAAATCAACAAATATTCCCAAACACGGTATAAACAAAAAAGCCTCAAATTGGTAAAAGGACCGTGTAGTTGTGAACAACGTCTTTTTATGCAATTATTTTCTTCCATAAAAGTAGTCTAATACTATTCCACGTTATAATCATAAAGAACCTCATTAAAAAATGCATAGAAAAAATTAATTCAAGACCAATAACTCAATCCATCATAAGTTTAACTTATTTATTAGCTCTAGTATTGTAGCAAGGATGCTGCAACTCCTGGGCTACCAACTTTACTTCCTCAACTCGGGGTTCGTATAAACTTGGAGGTGACAATGTTGTTTACACAAATAGATGTAATGGGTACACTCTTTTTCACTATTGAGCTAGGGTGATAGACCATTAGGGTTTCTCAAACCAGCCTTCTATTGATTAGAATAAGTCTGATTACCAATTGAGAGAGAAGAATTTTACCCTAATTGAGAGAATTGAAATGCTACTTACCGCAGTAATGAAAGACTAGAAGAAACTCCTACAAAACACATAGATCATCTAGTTATTTGTTAATATACCTTGCTTTCAAAAGAATTATAATTTTAACACATGTGAAGTCTTAACTAGCTTAAGCATGAAGTCTGATCTAAACAATCACTTAATTGATGTGTGCATAAATGAATATAAAGACTTTTTCTTTTTATCTTTTTGTAAAAATGTAAATGCTAATACTTCTTGTTTGCATGATAAGTGAGATGGGTGTGGAGGGAGATGAGTGCAATGGCTCAAATAGCTTGGGAGGCAAGCAGGGGTCTACTCCTAGTTTTAGTGATGTTTTTTTTCACAATTCGAGCTCAAAACAGGCCACTACAAGTTTTCCTACGGAATGTCTATATGATGTCCTAGTTCACCTACAAGATCCCCTGTTTTCCTACAAGAACAGGCCGAAAGCATGGGGAGTGGTTTGAAAGGTGGTATGGAGCTTGGAGAAGGTGAGTAAGGGGGAAATATGGCAAGGAAGTGGTAGGAACTCACTCAGAGCTCAAACCAAATCTTTACGATGGTTGGATTTTCTTAAGAATCATGGCACGTTTTCCTTGTGAAACAAGAATCCAAATTGAGAAATTAGTGGCTTTTGGTGATCATTGGTGGGTATGGTTAGGCTGAGGCTGATGATACAAGGTATTCCTGTAATGTAGAAACTCCTGCAACGCACATCATTGGACTTTATCCATAAATTCATCTGAAAAGAAGAAGGGTTACTAAAATAGAAGAAAATAGAAATTCCATCATTTATTTGCCAAGTTTATGCATGAGAATGATTGAAACCATTATGAAATAAACATGAAATCCAATACAAGACCTAAGATATTAGAAATTTCAATTGCAACCTATCTTTTAAAATTGAAAGATGTTGACCTAATTAGCAGAAAAACCCTAAATTTCATAAGAAACCAGAATTCTATCTTTTTTGGGTTGAATAGGAATTGTTCCTCAAGCTATGGTCCCAAGAAAGGAGGAATGAGGTAAAATCCACCTGTTATCATCCTTATTTGAATATTGTCTTATCCCTATAATGCTATTGTTAAATCTATTCACAAATGGAAGAAAACTAATCAAATCTACCAATATTTGCCAATTAAGAACACCAAAATTAGTTTAACAATTAACTATGAGATAACCTAAGCAATCATATATAGTAAGAGGAACCTCTGCTACTAGGGTTGGGCCCTAACCCAAGATCTTCAACCCTTTGAGTCAACTCAGTGCTGGATCAAGGGAATGTTGCTCATTTTCATTGACATATCAAAAAATACATAAAATTGTTTGGTCACAATCTTTCCACTTGAAAACGACTTAGCTATCATGCATAAAAAATTTGAATCCTAATGAGGCTCTAGGCCTCTTTATCTATACAACTTAAGTTTCCAACAACTTCCTTCAATCTAGGGAGGCTTGGCTCCCAATCTTGATATTATCACTAGCTTAGCTGCCAATGCTCCTCATGACTCAGTTTCTTGCAACCCAAGCTAGTGCGATTTGATCGAGGGATCTTCGAGTGAGTGAGGAGTTAAGGAGGGAGATCCTATCTCCTATAATCTCTCCTGGTTGTCTCATTCGAGTTCTTACATCCCAATTAGCCAAAATTTTCTCCAAAAACATGCAATCAATGCACATTAGACCACTAGACATGACATCTTACTTTTACTCATCACAATAAGAAAAATATAATTAAAACATGTAAAGAATTATGAGAATAGTTGATTTTAGCAAGTTGAAGGTGCATTAAGTTCCATATATTTTACCCAACTATGAGCCTCATCATCACCCCATACTGAAAGTGTTTCTCATCCTCTGAACAACTCAATCTATGCCCATGTCCTTCATTGCTCTGGTGGCTTCCCAGACATTCCATGCGGCTACTGTAGTCTCTTCCTCCAATGAATAAAACCATGCATTATTCTCTATCTCCTCCCACTACTTTCTTTCTTCTTCTTTTCATCCTTCCAACATTCCTAAAAGAAATGGTGGACTGAGCTTCAAGCCAATCATATTGACTTTGAGTCTTTGTAATTCTTGCCTATACATTGGGGTTCTATTTAGTGCCTCCCTCATTCTGTCAAGAGAATGATATTCTCTGATTTTTAGGCTGTAAGGTAAGGTGTTCCATCTCCTTTGGCAGGGTTGTTGGCTGTCATCTCCTAACAATCTTAGCATGTCTTCAAAATGTGTAACTATATGTTCTTGTACAACAAGGTATCTTGGTGCAAGTTTCAGATCATTTGCAATGAGGTTGTGAGTGTTGATGACAACCATTGGGTTAGACTGTTCTGCTATGATAATAAGGGGTTTTGATTCTTCTTTTGAAAATACCTTTTTCATTTTTTTAGCTCTTATCTCCTCATGATTCATCCAAGATGCTAAGGCCATTAATTTTAAATCCCCTAGCTTTGAATTTGGGTCCCACACATTTAAATAGGTCAAAGCTAAATTGTGTAGGTAGAACTTAGATATATTTTCTCTATCCTCCAGGGTTCTTTGATCATAGAGGTCAATGAATTGTTTGAAGTCTTGGAAAGGCATAGATGATCTTTGTGTTAGGGCCTTTATCTAGAATTGTAGCCATTGTTTCTTGAGGTATAAGGAATATGACTTTGCTGGCATCCTACATTGGATTGCCTCCATGGATAAACTGGCCATAGTTGCCAATTGGCCTTCCATTTCTCATATATGCTTCCTTGGCCATGTGTTCTCAACCTCTAATTGATATTTCATTATTGCTTCTCTATCTCTTGTGGTACTCAGTTCTTTTCCCATCTCTTGCAATTTCTCCTCCATGTGGCCTACATCCTCTACCCCTTTTGATTTAGCAATTTGCATCTTCCTGTGTGTCCTTGCCATCTCTTTTTCAAGTTTGAAGAATAGAGGAATGGAAAACTTTTGTGGTATCACCCTACCTCCTTCAATGAACCTGTAGTAGGAGCTGAGGTTTGGATGTGGGCTAGGTTCCTTCAATTCTTGGCCCTCTTCCTCTATTTCTTCTTAGTAATTCCTTTCTGATCTCTTTTTTGTGTTTCCTATAGGTTTGATAGAGTTTCTTTTAGGATTGTCTCTACTTCCTGTAGGTCTAATTAGGTCTCTTCTAGGAGACCTTTTTCTTTTGACGAGGCTGACCTAGTGACATGCCTCCTAACATAGGTGATTAGATAGTTGGGAGAAGCTTGTTTTGATGTTCCTTCTCCTTCCTTTTTCCTTAGAGGGACTACTTTCTCTTATTGTTTTGGTTAGTCTTCTATGACAATTGGAGTTTTGGTAGTGTTTTAGGTCTCCCTTGTCTAATCCTGGTGCTCTTTCTTGTCCTGAAGTAAAGTGGGGTTTGCCTTTATCTATTTCCCTTTGATTTGACAGGTGTACTTAGGGCAGCTAGAGAAGTTGTTGCCTCTTTCTCTGAAGGGTTTGGAAACACTCTTGGTGATTCTTCTTCTTCCATGCTCTGTGTTGCAGACTTCTATTCATCTTTCTTTCCTTCATCCTCTTTTCCACTTCAGTTTTCGTTCTCTTCTTTGCCTCCTTTTTCCTCTTCTGTCTCTTCCTCTGTTTCTTCATTCTTCTCATTTGTTTCTTCTGTTGTTTCCTCCTCTATTTATTATTCATTTTCCTCCTTTGTTTCTTCTTCCTTGACATCCTTTGTTTCTTCTTCTCCCTCACTAGTAGTAGGGCTTCTATCATACTCAATGGCTTGAATTTCTCTTTCTTCCTACATGTCTGCAAGTGTTGTCCATGCAATAGGGATTCTTAAGTTGTTTAGAGCATCTCCAAGGATGAGTTTGATCAACCCATGATGGGCTAGTTGACGATGTTTTCCCTCTTGCACCTTGATGCTCATGTCTATCATGGATTGTAACAGAAAATAGGGTATACTCAGTCTAGTATGAGGAGGTGTGTTCTCTCCAAATCTCAATTCTTGGAGGAGTCTGAAGTGGTATTCATAAACTACACCGTATCTCCCTTTACACAAAATATATTTGATGATGTGGTAACTGATTTCATTCCAAGGGTATGGAATGCTCTCCCTTCTAACCCAATTTTGGTCTTCAATTGGCTCTTCTCCTTGCAAAAAGAAACTTTTCATTGCAAGGGATCTATTAGTCTTGTTCTCTTTTCTCCATTGTAACCCTAGGGGAAGTGTAGTTATCCTGCTTATAACCTCAGGGGTAATTTCTACTGATAAACCCTTCACTACAGTAGTGGCACTGGCTCTAGTGAGGGGTATGAGTGACAAGGCAAATTCTCTGGCCACGTCATCATGCATCCTCTCATCCTCTCAAAGAACCCCATCCATTGATGCCTTGTAAAAATTTCTGCCACAAGAGGATGCTGGTGGATTCTTGTTGTGTTGGTGGGTTTTCTTTTTTTGAAACCTCCTATCATATTTCCATGGTAATTCTTGAGGTTTGGGTTGATACAGTTCAAGACTTATGATAGGTGAGGAAGTTTTGAAGCTTGATTGACATGCAATGCAATATATGCACTCTGAATTCTTAATCAAATTGAGGATTTCTTCTTTTTAAATGGAAAATATAGAAGGTACGGAACCTACATCACTTTTCTAGGTGATGATAACCCTTGATTTGATTGCCCTTAGTGTCCACTAATAGCTCTATAGGCTAATCTCCCTGTATCCTATAGGTTTTTTTTTTGCTATAGATGTTGATTGTTTCCTGTAGGTGCTATTTCAATAATACCAAGAGTAACCTCTTCTTTTGATGAATCCTCGACATTGCCTCTACCTTCCTCGTATGAGAGTCAGTGTTTTATTTCTATTTATGGATAACTATGTTGGGTGGTGTGTTGGTTGGGCGAGTACGAGTGCATTCTTTTGGACCATTGGTCCCACTACCATTCCATCATATTACCTTGCCCCGTTATCATCTACCTCCCTTATCCGCCATAACTTAACCATATTTGGATTCGTTCCCTTTTTCCTTTGATTTGACCTTGCCACATGTGTAGTGGTCTAACCCTTTTCTTCCCATTATCTGACCAAGGCTGGCCAAGTTAACTGGCCACCTTCACTTATAAAATAAAATCCTGCATTATTCCTACAATTTTGGTCATATCATGCGTATGAGAGAGTATTGGTAAGATGACATACCTGTGGGTCCTTTGCTTTGTTGATGATGCAAGCTGGAGAGTGGTGCCAATTTGCTGTTCTTTTTGAGCTACATATTTTCATTGTATATTCGCTTTTCTGATGCCTTGTTCCTTTTGATGATGTACAGGTGCTGGACCTTGTTGCTATTGATCTTCCTACTACTGCTAAGCTCTGGAGGAGATTTCTCATCCTTGTAGTCCCTGTGCTAAAGATGGTTGCAGAATTTGTGATCTCTTTTGTGGGATAGGTTGCTACAAGATTTTCTATAGGATGTCGACAAGATGTCCTATAGTTACCTTTCCCATAAACTCTCGCATTTTTCCTCAACTTTGAAGTATAAGGGGCATTGAAATGAGTGGAGAATGGGATTATGGACTGACAGGTGAGGGATGCTCTCTTGGTATGCCTCCTCTTTCCTTTTTCTTTCTCTTTTTTTTTATAGTTTTTTTTTGAACTTGATTTCTTTGATAATTACAGGGGCAACATGGATATGAAAGGTATTGGTTGTGGTGTGGTGAGGTAAATGGTTTTTTCACATCAAAACAAAAGTTTGTGTCACCACCTTCCCATTGGACTTCTTTTCTTAGGATTTTCAAGACCTCCTGTAATTTCTACATGAAACTCTTGTAGTATTATAGGGAATCCTGTGAAAAACCATAGAACTGTTTGAAATGATATGGAGTGGAGTATAAATGGAAGACTAGGGGGATAATGGAGGATATGATATGGGTGAAGTAAAACATGGATTTTTTGTTCTCTACATGTTTTGCTTATCTTCCTCTTGCAGACCAGCAAAACAAAATTGCCATCTTTGTATATTTTTCTCTAAAAAAAAAAAAAACAACTAGTCTGCCTCCAAGGAGGTTTTCATCCTAGTTGCCTACCCTAGGTGCCTTAAAAGAGGTTTTCACCTAGATATATTTTATTCTTATTTTTTTTAACACTCTTGGGTCGCCTCAAGAGGTTTTCAACCCAACAGTTGTACTCAGGTGCCTCATGGAGGTTTTCGCTTGAGTCTCTCTTTTTTGTTTTTGTTTTTTTTCTCTTTATTGACTTGGTGGTGTGGAAGCTGGGACTTTCTCAACCACCATCACTGTCTTGCTGATGCTGTTGATTGTTATCGGGAAATCTAGTGTCCACTCAGAGCTGCTAGTCCCACTAAGACTGGTAGAAATCTTAGAAACAAACTAACTAAAACTACTTTCGCTTTCCTTTATGAGAAGTAGATAAGAGGGGAACAAAGGACACCAACCTCAGTCTCGCGCTAGGTTCCTTTCTTGGATCCTCTCCCTTCTAATAGATCTTCGCCACTCCTTCTTCGTCTACCCAGCTTCAAAGAGCACCTATGGAATCAAAGCAGCATAATACTATCGAAGAATAGAGATCTACAATCATAAGCAATACAGGACCAGATATGTATTGACCACACAAATGCATATATCACCAAACATACAAGAATGTGGAGGAAAACTTGAATAACTTTATTAATATCAAGAATAGCAAAGAGGATTACAACCAATTTTTCTAACCTAGCATCATCCTCTTAGCATGAAAGCCCTTGTAGAATTGAGACTTCTGTGATTTGTCATAGTTATAAGGAGAGCTTCAGCGTAAATCACATGAGAAAGATTTTTGCCAACGCGTTTCGAACCAACCAATGTGGTTCATCGTCAGGACAAGTTGAGAATACAGATCCAACTCAGCGTGTTAAATAGTCTAAGCAGAGACTCCAACGGCTAAAACAATCTAATGGCTACTTTGTCATTCACGAACCCCAGTCAAACTTCCTCTAATTAATTTAATATTAAAATACTATTATATTCCGAGCAAGGTTAACCAGGTGAATAATAAACCAAACCAAAGGTTAATCTGCTAGAAATAATTCATTTATTTAATTTCAAATATTACCCCATTATACGTAAAAATGTATAAATATATATATGTCAATATTTATTTAATTAATTCATTAAATCTAACCTAAAAATATATGTATATTCTAATACTTTAATTATTGTACCTAATCTTCTAAATGCCCTATTTGTTATTATTGTTCTCTTAATTGCAATTGATCTTATTTATAATTGATTTATAATTAATTTTATGGAAGACGGTTAAATTGGGTCAATTAAAATTAATTTATTAATATATTGAAATAATAATGTATTATATATAAGATAATTATTAAGATTATATGTGTAAAATAATAATATATATAATAATAAATACTATAAAAATAATTAATTAATTAATTTATATTGATAATATATATATGCCCTAAATGAAAATACGAGGGGTTATATGTATTAATTTTATAGAAAAAAGGTTAACCTAGGTTAATTACAAATTAATTTACCCTTCTTTACCTCATGAAAAACTTAGATCACCCAACACTATGATGTTGCACCAGGAAACCAACAACACTTCCTTACAAGATACAAGATTCCAACCTGTGGATCTCTGTGATGAGGGATCCATATATAGATGATTGCAGGGGGGTGAGTCAGCTTATGGGATTTTTATTAGTGTCCTATCTTTGATAGTTCTTGATTCCACTTAGAGATTGATGATCTCTTACTCATCCCTGGGTGAATTCAGAGAGGCAAGTGTCACAGGAGAAGTTTCTGGAAGATTCCATGATCATCCACCTTGCAAACTGTCTTTGCCATTTGTCTACTCTCGCCCATCACACCCTATAGAAGGGCATTCTAGTATGCATCACACTTTTTACACTGAGTAGGTGAGATGCAACACACCCTATGCATTGGGCAGTCTGTATGGTCTAGTTTTGACCAGTTTTGATCAGTTTTTCATGGAGAACTTCTGGGAGATGATGTAATCAGCTAACCTTGTTCTTTTAGGGTGTGAAGAAAAACTTTTAGGGAATTAGGAGCCCTTGGTTTATGGACATGTATGATTGGGGTTGTAGTGCACAAAAATGTCTATAATAGCTGCCCCTAAAGCATGAGGTCATTAATCTTTTGATGTCGGGTGAAATGATTTATCATGAGGATCCGAAGTTTTTTCAGCCTGGAAGGTGACCTGTAATAAGATACAATACAATACATTATATTCATAAGATTTTTCATGATCTAGTTGAGGCAAGCATTCCCATGCTCAGCTTTATAAATTCATTTTCATGTACATAGGACAGACAACCGTCTGTGTAGCAGACTGATGATTCAGACAGAGTCATCATCCTTTGATTCGGATGATCATCTATTCGACAATGATGTACATTTGATGTCTTTATATTCCTAAATATATCGCAGCCCAGATGGATGAAACTAGATCTGGGGTCTTCAAACACATTCAATCCTCACTCGGAGTACAAGTCAATCCATGTGAAAGATGTTCTAGAGTTGAACATGGAAAGACATCAACTAATTACCAGCCAATGATGTAAGCTGTTAACAGGCGCGAGAGGAATCACCGATAATGATGATGACCATCAAGGTACTACAGTACAATTCACGTGGTGTGAAAAAAGGACTTGGTGTCGAACACCACGCACAATCTTCCAGTCGAAGGCCATTGATGTAAACCTGTCGTTGGAAGTGAGAAACTTGCCATTGAGGCATGCAAGCTTCAAAGTATTGAAAGGGTTGTTCCTAGGTCGACTTCTTGGATAATGAGCTGATGTCGACAAGAAGTGACCCATCGTAGGAGGGCCTTAATGAATCCCACATATATGACACGGAACAGAGCAAATGATTTTAGAGGTTAAAACGATATGATGATATAGGGTTCATGGTGGCAGTCATGAAAGAATGGAGTGTGAATGTATTGCAGCGGATGAGACACAGGTGAATTCTCTGAGCGACTTCTCTTGAACATATCGGTGACACTGAAATGGATTGGTATCATTAACCCCAAAAATGAATGGTACGATGGACCAATGGTGATATGACCGGTGAACGAAATAACCCAACCCGACTCGGACGTGGAGTGAAAGTGTCATGTTCAAGAGCGACTTGCTACTAATAAAGTTTCTTCAAGTTTTCTTCCCAATTTTCCCCAGTCATTACTAACCAGTACCTCTTTATTTTTATCAAGCTTGAGGAGGATAACATATGCTTATTCTATAATTCACCCTTTGGGCGAACCAATTTCTATGTTTTAACGAGCTCAACGACAGTAAAACTCGTTCTCGTCCATTTGGACAAGTTTGTCGCTATTGATTTTAATGAGTTTAATGAAAATTATAACTCGGTCCTTTTTCAATTTTAGAGAGTCTAAAAAGGGATAGAAAGGAAACTCCCATAATCCTTTTTCATCATATAATCCATTAAGTCTGAAAAATTATAAAATAATACGAAAGGGATGAATTTTCGATAGTTTTAATGAGATGAACAAGACAAGCGCTCGATATTTTTGTGTAATAATCCCTCAGGTCCAAAAAGATTAAAATCTAGAGGAGGGATAGCACTCCCGGTAGTTTTAATGAGCTAGAGAGGCCAATCGCTTAGAAATCTTTTCATATTTTACAAGTCAGGTGAAAAGAGCTTAAAGGAGACTCTTTTTTTGAGGAACGAGTGATAATTTCGGGTAGTAGCTGATTCCAGGTAAGGTTCGGAATTTTCCAATCACGGTAGTGTCACAAGGATGGCTAACAAGATCATTCATCGTAGATGTTCCTCAAAAGGGTAAATAATAAAATGGAGGCGTATGATAGGCTAAAACAGAGTGGAGGTGATGATGAGAACACGACCAAGGCTCAAAAGCTAATGATAATGCATTCACAATGGTTATTTACTGGAGATTGGTTCATTTTTTAATGAGATTAAACTTTGGGGGAAACATTTTGTCATTGCTTAGGTTTAATTTTTAACGAGCTTGAAATTCACATAAAACCTGCTCGTGCCAGTCATATAATAAGGACATCTCATCGATAGATTCCATTTTTTATGGAGCTTACACCTTTCAAAGCTTTGCTCCGTATCCTTTCACATGCAAGCTAGGAACGACCAACTACTGTCCTAGGGGTTAGTTAACTACTAAGGTCAGGTATGAAAAATTTTCCTTTACTTTGCCGGTGCCATTTGGCCCCTGCGAAGGTGAATGGTCAATTTGACCACTCACCCAACTTAAGCAGTCGAAGTCAGTGGAACTACAGTTAACATTACATTGGTCGCTTTTCACTTGCTCGCAAAACGTTTACATGCCCCCAGGCATAGCAAAGTAGAGTTTCTAGATTACCCCTCAATTTTCAGACAAAACATTTGTTCTATCGGGAAAGGCCTACCTTCTATCAGAGGTATCTTATTCCGGTCTAATTCCCTCTTCCCATATGAAGGGGTATCAGACTAGTCATATATCCTTCGCAGAAACCTACTCTATGCATAGAGTTCTCCTGCCGGAACAGGCCAGGGTGCATGCCCCCTGGGTTTCAGTCATGTCCTCCCAAATTACTCGCATTCTTCAGGTGGACGGACTAGAAATTGATGAGACATTCCTTGCATGAAAAGACCATTTAGGGATGGAATTTGACTATTAGCTATGTGTGAGCCGGGGAACGAAAGCTGGTCTATGAGCTAGATCAGTCGACCTTCATGCGGAAAACACATTACTCTAAAGAGTGAGGAGACAATGGCTCCCATGCTATAAATATAGTTGCACCAAAGGAGTAGATTATATTGGATTTTAAGCCTCTGTGGAAGTTTTTTGTAGCTTCATGATCCCGATTATCCACAGTTTTTAGTTCATTCTGCCGACGTTTCAAACCCTAAAGGGGGTCCATCATCAGGACAATTCAGAAAGATAGAAATGAATGAATTATTGAGAGAAAGAGCTGAGTGCCTGGGTATAAACAAACTAAAGAACCCTAATATGATTATTTTGTTCCTACATTGTTTCAGAAATTGCAGGTCCGCAACTCTCCTCTCAATCTTTATCCTCAGGATTTCGAGAAGACAGATCTCTTTCCATGTTTCCCCTCCGTACAGGGAAGTTATGTTGGATTTTAAGTCTAGAGGTCCTCGAAATACCATTATGTTCATATAAATGGTTTTCCTTCTCGAAGTAATAGGCACATTGGGAAGGATCACTAACGGTCGACTGGTTCCTTTGTCGAAGCCTGTTAGATTTCTCATCTCAGGCAGAAGCAATGGTGAACCAAGCGCATTCCAAGCAGTTGAGGAAAGGATACTCACAGAAGCCCCTTCATCTATGATGGTACTGATCATGACCATTCTATAAGCTTGTACAATAATTCAGAATGGTACATTAGACGGTAAACGGGGTCTGCGTAGTAGATTCTAATCGAAGGAGACTACTAGGTTGCTTGGAGGTGGGACTGAATAGATGACCGGATATGACTCTGAAGAACTTCCCTCCTATGGTAAAGGAACGGGTAGATTTCCCCCATGTTCATCGGAGTCTGTGTTTATGAAAAGAATTTGAATGGTGTCATTCTCATTCTCTTCAGTGATTGTATCATCTGAAGTTGGACCTTTTGAAGGAAAGACCAGGTCAACTACCGCCTTGACCTTTTGACTTTCATCTGGTGTGGATTTAGAGAGTTTATCTTCAATGATAGATGCTTCAACAGACCACAATGGTGTGTCAGTCAGATTTTCAACCAGTGATGGACTCGGTAAGAGTTTCTTATATCCAGGAGGAAGTCGTAGCGGTGAAGCCGGACGGTTATCCAAAACTCTTTTAGCTTCGTCTAGGAAGGGACAACGGTGGACGACGTGATCATCTTCACATAGTTTACAAGGAAATTTGCATTTCCGTTTCTGTCCAGATACTTCACTTTCACTAGTTGACAGTGTACTTTCAACACGATTAGAGGTTGATGACACCCGATTGTGAAAACGAGGAGACCAGTCCCTTAAGCTTTGAGGGATGCAAGGTCAATCTCGATGATAGTGGTCTCCTTTGCAAATGACACATGGAGATTTAGGCTTGGATGGTGCAGTGTGTGGATTTTTGCTAGATGATGCATGGTTGCCTCTTTTTGCCTTTGGCTCCCTCTTCTTCTTTTCCTTCTTCTCCTTCCCCTTCTTCTCCTTCTTAGTTAGTTGAACTTTAGCTTTACCAGTGTCATCAAGCGAAGAGGAAGGAGGAGAGGGAGAAACAGACTAAGTAGAAGGTTGGGGGGTAACTCTAGTATCATCTAGTTGCTGACTTGATTGTTCAGGAATCACGGTGCTCTGAACGTCAGAGGTAGAGAAGAGCCATATGGGCAAGCCAATCGTCAATCCTGGAAGTGACAATGTGGCCATATGAGGTGCACCAACATCTCCCCAAGATGAGAAAGGACTAGGATTTCCTCCAAGGGAAATCCTTGGTTGGTAGACTCCATTTTTCTCAACCTAAATACCAACATGGGAATAGTGATATTATTCCGATTAAAATAAATTTTAGACGCTTTGACATAACTTGTTTTTTCAATTTTTAAGAGTCGAGAAAAAAAAAAAGATGACTCTAGTCGCCTTCAATTTTTAATGAGCCTGAAGTGACAAGTGCTCAGATGGACCTTTTTCTTTAAGGAGTCTAAAAAGGAATGAAAGGGACTACTCTAGAAATATATATAGAGGGATTACCAAACCAATCACAAAATTGCAAAATAATTTTTACGGTACGACAGTGAATCTTCTTGAATGTTGTGTTTAGTGCATTGCGATCCACAGGGTGGCAGACACGGCTTCCTAAGGATAAAGGATATAGCCTATTGTGGTCTCCCAATATATACTCGATGGTACATGGGAGCACAAGTCCATACTGGCACTTGTCGTCTCAAAGAGGAGGCATCACCAAAGGCAATGAAAGTGATAGTTACAAGCTTTACGACACGGATACATCTCTAGCTAGACTCTAAATGTTGTGCGTAGGTTCAAAGCGTTTTTGTTTCTTGAATTTATTTTACAGTTGATTTGCTAAGAAATTTTCCTTCAGGTTCACCGCGTGATGTAGTATAAATTCTAAAATGCAGTCTTAAAGATGATACACGTCGTTTAATTTCTTTTTTGCATGAAAATCCTAGCTATTAGGAAAGAGAGACGATTTCTTTCAACATAGAGCATAGGCAACACTAGATGCACTATCTAAATTAAACAACAATCAGTCTAATGCAAACTCACATGCATGTATTTGTTTTTAGCCTCTTAATGTGTGAATACAATTAGAATGCTAAGTACGCAATCTGAATTATTTTTTCAAAGCGATAGTACTAACATTTTTTCTCAAAATCGAAGGAGATAATGAGACACTTTGCGATTTTGAATTGAAAACTGCTTTCAACACTTGAAAAACTACTAATTCAAATCAAATACAAGAGTAACATTATAATCGACCATCAAGAACAATAGGATTCTCTTCTATGACTGAAAACGACACTTGTGACACTTCCAAATCAAGAAATGACAGTTCGATTACGCTACTTCTTTGTAAAAGAGAATTGAAAATGGAACAAAATAAACAAAATCATTCACAGTTCTTTGCACAATGGGCAGAATGATGGAAAGGAAGGGGGTTTCCATAGAGGTGTACTGATCATAGACAACAAAACTTCAGAATAACGCTGAAGAGAGTGAACAAAAAACCCAAAATCTGGAAATAGAAGAGGTCTTGTCTCATCAGTACACCTGTAACACAGGGAAAGTGCAATGCAGTGCACCTAGTACAAAGGGGAGGTGCGATGCATCTAGATTCCCAAGAGTATAAGGTGCGATGGTCCAGGGACAAGACTTCAACTTGGTTTTTGGTCACAGTTTGTAGCTCAGTTCAGGGATTTAGGCTGAGCAAGTGATGTTCAGTAAATATAAATCACAGGGGTTGATCTAATGAGGTTACTAGAGCCACCACCAGGGAAATTAGGATGTTTGCAAATCGATTGTTCAGTTTATAAACAAAACCCGGAGATAGACTGAAGCAACATTGATCTACTTTGCACTCACATAACAAATGCAGTTCGAAGGCTAGATGGCTTGACTTTAGGCTCCATCTGTAAGTTTATAAAAAAAACAAATATAGACAAGAAAACAAGATATTCACTCCCTAGTGGAGTCGCCATTTTGTTATCGGGAAATCTAGTGTCCACTCGGAGCTGCTAGTCCCACTAAGACTGGTAGCTATCTTAGAAACAAACAAACTAAAACTACTTTCACTTTCCTTTATGAGAAGTAGATAAGAGGGGAACAAAGGACACCAACCTCAGTCTCGCGCTTGGTTCCTTGCTTGGTTCCTCTCCCTTCTGATAGATCTTTGCCACTCCTTCTTCGTCTACCCAGCTTCAAAGAGCACCTATGGAATCAAAGCAGCATAATACTATTAAAGAACATAGATCTACAATTATAAGCAATACATGACCAGATATGTATTGACCATACAAATGCATATATCATCAAACATACAAGAATGTGGAGGAAAACTTGAATAGCTTTATTAATATCAAAAATAGAAAAGAGGATTACAACCAATTGTTCTGACCCAATGTCATCCTCTCAGCATGAAAGCCCTTCTTCACCTCATGAAAAACTTAGATCACCCAACACTATGATGTTGCACTAGGAAACCAACAACATTTCCTTACAAGATACAAGATTCCAACCTATGGATCTCTGTGATGAGGGATCCATATATAGATGATTGCAAGGGGGTGAGTCAGCTTCTGGGATTTTGATTCGTGTCCTCTCTATGATAGTTCTTGATTCTAGTTGGAGATTGATGATCTCTTACTCATCCCTGGGTGAATTCAGAGAGGAAAGTGTCATAGGAGAAGTTTATGGAAGATTCCATGATCATCCACCTTGCAAACTGTCTCTGCCATTTGTCTACTCTCGCCCATCACACCCTACAGAAGGGCATTCTAGTATGCATCACACTTTTTACACTAAGTAGGTGAGATGCATCGCACCCTTTGCATTGGGGAGTCTGTATGGTCTAGTTTTGACCAGTTCTGATCAGTTTTTCATGGAGAACTTCTAGGAGATGATGTAATCAACTGACCTTGTTCTTTTAGGGTGTGAAGCAACACTTTTAGGGACTTAGGAGCCCTTGGTTTATGTACATGTATGATTGGGGTTAAAGTGCCCAAAAGTGTCTATAACATTGACGAATTCTTGCTTTGATAAGGGCTTTTGTATATTTTTAATTTGTACTCGTTGACAAGCAAAGGGATAGCCTCTGCATCAATGGTTATTATTTGAACGAAACCATTATCATGACACTTTTCTATTACATAAGGCCCTAACCATATAGTCCTTAACTTTCCTTTGAAATCTTTCTACTGGGAATCATACAACAAAGCCCAATCACTTTCTTGAAACTATTTATCTTTTATATTCTTGTCATGACCAATTTTCCTTTGAATTTGAGTCACTTCTATGTGCAGGCAGGCATGCATCCTAAATTCATCTAACCCATTCAGTTGGAGCAATATTTCTTGTTGTGCCCTTATGATATCTATATCCAATTGTGCTAGCATTCTTAAGGTGTTGTATTCAATTTCAATGGATAGTAGGGCTTTCTTCCCATAGGCCATCTCATGAGTGAAGCTAGTGGTTGTCTTCCAAGTGGTATTGTAGGCCTAGGTGGCCTCAACTAATCTGTTTGCCAAATATTTTCTTTTTTCTGCTAATCACCTTGGTTAGGATGCCTTCCAATGCTTAGTTGGTTACTTCCACTTGCCCATTAGCCTATGGGTGGTAAGGGTTAGAATTTCCGTGCTTGACCTTCTGCTGGCTTAACATATTTTCAATCATGTGAGATGTAAATTGACTTCCTTGATCAGTGACCAACTCTCTAGGGTACCCAAACTTATAAAACACATTCTCCCTTAAGAATTCAACCACTTTTTTTTTCTACTTTCATGGCTTTGGATTCAACCCATTTTGTTAAGTAGTAAGTGCACACAATGATGTACTACTTATGTCTGGATGTAGGGTCAATGGGCCCAATGAAATCCATGCCCTACTTGTCAAATGGATCGAAAGTCACTTGAGGTTGTAGAGGCATCTCATCCCTTGGGGTAGGTTTCCCCATCCTATGGAACCGCACACTGGCTGGGATACCTCTTACATATTGGTGAAGAGTGGGCCAGTAATAAGCAACTTGTAGTACCTTGAATGTTGTTCTTTTGGCTGCAAAGTTACCTCCACAAGGCCCATCATGATAGGCCAGAAGGATGTTGAAGACTTCCTCCTCCTTGACACGTCTTCTTAGAATTTGATCCGAACCTAGCTTGAAGAGATTTCCCCTAATCCAAGTGAATGGGGTGCTTTTCCTTATGATTCTTCTCTTTTCCTTGGAGGACAAATTTGGAGGAAAATGTGCAAATACCAAATAGTTTTCTATGTTAGTAAACCATGGAGAGAGAACTAAAATGGCGAATAAATGTTCATATGTTAACTGATCATCAACCATTCCTTCATCCCTTGTAGGAAAAGTCAATCTAGATAAAAAATTTGCAACTACATTCTCCTTGTCAGGCTTATCAATAATAGTTAAATTAAATTGTTGCAATAAAAGTAACCATCTAATAATCTAAGCATTTACATTAGGTTTATTCATCAAGTATTTAATTGCAGCATGGTCAATATGTACAAATGTTTGGTAACCAGTAACGTAACATCTAAATTTATTCAATGAATGCACAACTTTTAGGAGCTATTTTTTAGTCACTATGTAGTTTAGCTCAAATTTCGATAGATTCTTATTGATGAAGTAGATGGCATAAGGCAGAATTGCTCCTATATCTTTGTGAGAGGGATCGACAATAATATGAAAAGGAAGAGCCCAATTTGTGCCTTGAAGAATAGGTGCAGTAGTCAACTTGTCCTTTAGGGTGTCAAGGGCCACTTAGCAGATTTCTGACCATAAAAATTCGAATTCTTTGGCCAATAAGCCAAATAAGGGAGAAGTTAACTTGCTAAAATATTTTATAAATCTTCTATAGTATTCAGCTAAACCTAAAAATCTTATGACATCCATCTGTTTTTGTGGATTCGGGACCCTTTTGATGATGGCTATCTTATTTGGGTCTACCTGCAGTCCTTCCTAGGATATTGAGTGACCTAGAGCAGTCCTTGTAGTCATCAAGAACTCACATTTTTTGGGACTAAAGGATAAGTTCATTTCAATGCATTTGTTCAACACCTTACCCAGGTTAGAGAGAGCCTCCTGGAAATCACACCGATATGGTGTGAAGTCATCCATATCAATTTCTACTGCATCATGGACTAGCTCTGCAAATATACTCAGGACATCTTTCTGGAAAGTGGCAGGGGCATTGCATAGACCAAAAGGAAGGACTCTATAAGAGGAAGTACCCTAAGGATAGTTGAAGGTGGTTTTATGCTGGTCCTCTGGGCTAATCTAGATTTGATTGTACCCACTGAACCCATCTAAGAAAGAATATAACTTCTTTCCAGCCAGACCATCTAGCACTTGGTCAATGAAAGGTAGAGGAAAATGGTCCTTCTTTGTGGATTTGTTTATCTCTTATTAATTGACACAAATCCTCCACTTTCCATTTTTCCTTGAAACCAACACCAGAGGAGACACCCACTCACTGTCCAAGATACGTAAACAAATCCTGCATCCAGCCACTTTTTCAACTCTTCTTTGACTATATCCTTAAGAGATGGATTCATTCTCTTTTGGGGTTGTTAGACTGGTTTACAACCTTATTTTATGTAAATGCGGTGAGTACACACCGAGGGGTGCACTCCCTTCATTTCTTTCTAATTCCAAGCAAAGGCATCCACATGCTCTCTTTGCATATTACATAACTCTTCTTCTTGGTGTACGAAGAAAGAGGGGTTGATTTTCAATGCTCTTTTAGGGCTAAATTCTATTGTCTTGACACGAGTAGGATTTGAGTCAGCTAAGAATAGATCAACTCGATGGTTTTCCTTGGTTCCCTTCACTAATTCCTTAAGAGACATGGTGTTGGGAGTTTGATTTTGGACAACGAGTTGAATCAGATCATCTTCATCGAGATGCCCTTCTCCTATGGCAGTTTCTAGGGTATAGATTTGGGAGGAGTATACTTCATCTTCTTCCTCCTCTTCTAGCCATAAAGGTGATCCATGTTATAGAGATGTATGAGTAGGAGAGTACAGGACCAATTTATTGGATAGATGCCCATTTTTAATAGTTATGATTCTAGCCTTACAGCTTATGTAGGCATCAACAGTGGCTAACCAAGGCCTCCTAAGGATGAGAGGATACCCATTAAATTTGGTCTTAGGCTGGATAAATAAGAAGTCTGTAGGGTATTCCCAGGAATCAATTGATACCATCACATCCTCAAAAATCCCCTCAAGGGCTACTGTGGATCAGTCTACAAGCTGCAAACTATAGTGGTCTTTCTTAATGATCCCTGGAGATTCAACTTGAGCATAGTTGATCTGAAATGATCATACTTTAAACTAAAGTATAATTGATTAATTCCATCAGTGAGATGAATGTTAAATTAAGGCACGTTAACTGTGAGAATTGATTGAAAAGGAATGAATTTACAATAGAATTGAAACATAATAAACATGTAAAAAAATAATAAGCAGCAAAAACACAGCGATACCAGACAACAAGATTGATTATGGAGTTCGTCCCTGATGGACTACATCTCCAGGTCCGCTTTCAAGATGGGAAACTACTTTATTATGATTGAATCTGAGGAGGTTGATTACATATAAAATTAGCCAGACTAATTTTACATGTAGGCATTTTTGGTCACCATCACAATAAATCTCTCTGAATTAGCTTTCCAATGCCTATTACGATTCCCAATTCCGACTCTCGATGCCCCTGTTACATTGAAAACAAAATTGCCTATATCCTCCAGAATCTGCATACAAACTGTAAAACCACTCTCTCCCTTTTCCATGAGAAAAAGGATGAATTTAAAGAGTTCCATGTTCTATTTCGAGCTTTCATGGCTAAACATAGCATATGGTTAAGAATTAATCATCATATGGTCTTGGTTTTATCACTAGAGGACACCTTAGGTTAATGGTTCATGGTGGTTGAATTAAAAATAGTCAAAAACTCAACTAAAAACCCAAAATGGACTTTGGATTAGCATTGGCCTGCTGGAGGTTAGGTAAACTACATGGAGATCAAGCAACGATCATGTGACTAGGTGGTATGCCTTGACAGTCGTTTGGTAGACTGCCACCTATGCAGTTCCCTCTAGTAGTTTTGGTCTGTAGTTGACGTGTTCACATGCGTTGTTGCAGTTCCAGTTCTCATCTGCCATGGTTAGCGTTATAACCTCCGCTTTCCTAGTGACTCTCTATTCACATGTCACAGATTCTTGTTTTATATTCGCTACTGTTAATTCAAACTCCACCCGATGGTCCCAACTACTATTCTTGTTTGCGGTCTAAGCTACGGTGATCGCCCGGCTACCTCTACGTTCACTTGCCGCGGTCCCATTGTGGTTATGACCAACAGTTAGGGACACTGTGGTTATGACCAATGGTCAAGGACTGTGGGTATTTTTATGATGTTTGTGTTTATTACATATTTTGGTTATGTAACATGGCCCGAATGGGTGTAGAACTTAGGGTTTTATACTTCGGTTTTGTTCCTTAGATTTTTAGGGCTAGGACTTAGGTTTAGCATAGGTTTTATATAAATACTTTAGGTCACGTCTTTTAGTTTTAGCTTTACATTTTACATCACTTTGATCTTAAAAAACCATTTACAACAAATTGTCACAATGTAACATAAAACCCTTCATTACGTTACCTATTCCATCCTTGACAACCAAACCCTAACGGAACTGATGACAACCACATGTGGACAACTAAGTACCAAACACGATATGCTTCAAACACCATGAAATCCATATCAACCATTGAAATCACTGTCGACGCTGAATATACCAGGTAGTGAATGTTGACGATGAACACTGGCGAAGTTGATAAAGCTCAAGACCTCATCGACCACGATCATTTGAAGATCAGTTCGACTTTGAACCACTGAAGACTTTGCTCATCCTGGACTAACAAGATCCTCCTGGATCAATCCTCTCCACTTGAAAGCTTTTCGATCACAGACAGATAGCAGGTGAGGGTAGAGATCCCTCACTCTCCACCTTTCCTTGATGATGTACCAATACATTCGATCAACAACCTAAAAGTGCTGACCCTAATGATGCCGATCATGGCGCATTTTGAATCTGTTAACTGTTCCATCCATATGTAGTATGCATAACTTGCAAAGATGGTTAAACACCCTGTTATGAACATTGTAATTGACTTCTTGCCATGAAGTACCATGAATTAGTGATTCATAAACATCTTTGATAAGAACCTCTGCAGGATATTGTTAAATACTATTGACATGTACTAACAATCTATTTTACGAAATGACATAAATAGTCAAAGACATTCTTGACATCATGTCAGCTACTTGACTTGATATACTTTCTTGATTCCTGATTACTAAGTGAACTTGCTGCAATAACCCCATCAAATTGTAATGCGAAAATTGTTGCAACTTAGTTTGACTTTGAAATTATTGAAGTGGTTGTTGATTTGTTTGAATTATTGTTTCCTCATTCATTAAATGATGTCTCCATTGATTAACACTTTCTCTTAATGCATAAGTTTCTCTTTTATGTATTGGATACTTTGACACTGCTTTAGAAAAGGATTTGATATGAAAACAAATAGGGTTCCTCTCCACTTGAAAAGAGGCTTCAAAACTATTTTAAACATGAAATGGTGATACAATACAAGAAAAATGTAACACTGACTTCCCCAATACTAAACTGTATCCCTGTAACTTATAACTCCAAAACTTGAACTGAAATGAAACATTTTGACATTAGGAATAGGAACTTTGGACATCAACTGCAACTCATGTTTGTATTCCTTGCTTATGAGTAAGATGTTTGGGTTCTTTAAATAGAACTGAAAAAGTTTCCACCTCTTTGATCAAACTATCTTTAAGTTGAGACTCATAATTTGAACAAACATCATGTCGACTCTTATTTTGTTCTTTTACACACATGAGTGCAAATCTCTTATTTGAAATTATTAATCACTTCATCTGATTGGCAACAACTAAATTCAAGTGAGTTTTACTTTTATGTACCCTGACAATAAATTCAACCCCATCTTTCTTAAGGTGATATTTATGCTCTCTCCTATAAAACACTGCATCACGATCATAAAGATAAGGACTTCCTAAGACAACTCCACATATGTCTATTTGAACCACATATAATTCCACTTCATCAATTAAATTATATGTAATGGAAAATTTTAACCAACACTGCTTCGTGACATTTATCTGAGTTGATTTATTCAGCCAACCTAATGGGTAAGGTCTTGGATGATTTCATGTCTCCAAACCCAAGTTCTTAATTAAATATTTAGATATTAACTTTTCTTGTGATCCACTGTCAAACATTGTATCTATCTTTGTGTGCTTAAAAGTTATCCTTATGTGAAATAGTTCAACTATTTTATCCTCATTTGAAGGATTTATTTTTGGTGAAGATGCAATAGTAGTCGAACTTGAACTAGTGTTAGAAGTTTTACCTGTCGAAACTATGGCAGTTATCCTCCTTCCGTCACCTGAATCAAAGCTTAGATCTTGTTGGATTGCTGCATTTTCTTTCTTTTCATCCTTCTCCTTAAGGAACTTCTTCGCTTAAGTTTTGGATGAATTTTCAACACGTAGATTCATCATGACCGATTCTTTGGAAATGAGAGTAAGTAGGTCTTTCCTTCTGAGTTGTCACTGATTTATTTCTCTTCGAATTGTTCTTCCTCTTGCTGTCATTGGAATCCTTGATTTCCAACTCTTTGGATGATTGCAGTGAAAACTTGAATGGTCTATCACCTTATTCAATATGTATGGCTTGAATACACACTTCATCAAAATCATCAGGATTAAACATTAATAATGTATGCTGCAAATATGAATGTAAAATACCGATGTAATTTAATAAAGTTTCATGTGTATCCAATGAAATACCAAGCTCCAATACTTTCTTTCTGAACTCCTGAGTAAACTCCTAAACACTCTGTCCTTTACCTTCCTAAAGTGTTGCCAATCAATAACAGCTTGTTGCATGTATCCTAAAGGATAGAATTGTTTCCTAAGATATTTTAAAAACTTACACCATGAAGAGATGACTTTACCTTTCCGCTTTACATCTATTGAGTTTTAATTTCCCACTAGATTAAAGTTGTTCCCCCCATTCTAAGTGCAGCTAATTAAATTTTTGTTTTACCATCATAAATGTTCTGAATATGACAATACACTTCTAATTGCTTAATCAAGTTATCTAACTTGCCAAGATTGATTTCGCCATCATAAATAGGTAACTTAAATTTTACATCAAGTTTCAAAAGAGATGCTTTCTTAGGTTTCTTTTCCGTTTCATATTCTGAACTGAAATAAGAATAAGAAGAAGATGATGATGGAGATGATGGAGGCGAAGGAGGTTTATCAGCTTTGCCTTTATCCTTGTCTTTCTTTAACGTCTTTGAAGAAGAAGCTACATCTCTCGCCTTATTATCTTCGTAACGTTCTCCCAACATCTGATGCATGCTCAAGAATGCTTGCTAAAACTGTTCCTCACTCATCTTAGTTTTAGGAGTTTCACCTGCATCAAATCATGTCATGGTCAACTTATGAGCAACTCTTCGCTTTCAAATCTCTGGATCTATCTCCTCGAGGATTCCTTCTCCACATTGCGACTTTGACCTAGTTAAATTTCATTGGCAAAATTCTACAAACACAACCTCTTCTAATACCAAATTATATGATTTGAAATTATCATACATTAAACTGAAGTAGAATTGATTAATTCCATCAGTGAACTGAATGTTAACTTAAGGTGCGTTAACTATGAGAATTGATTGAAAAGGAATGAATTTACGATAGAATTGAAACATAAGAAATAGGTAAATAGAAAATAAGAAGCAAAAACATAGCAATGCCAGACAACAATATTGATTACAAAGTTCTTCCTTGATGGACTACATCTCTGAGTCCACTTTCAAGATGGGCAACCGCTTTATTAGGATTGAATCCTTGGAGGTTGATTACACAAAAAATTAATTAGATTGATTGCTCATGCAAGCACTTTTGGTCACTACCATAAGAAAACTCTCTAAATTATCTTTCCAATGTCTATTACGGTTCCCAATTCCGACTCTCGATGCTCCTGTTTCATTGAAAACAAAACTGCATATATCCTCAAGAATCTGCATACAAACTCTAAAACCGCTCTCTCCCTTCTCCATGAGAAAAAGGATGAATTTAAAGAGGTCCATGTTCTATTCTGAGCTTCCATGGCTAAACGTAGGATCTGGTTAGGCATCAATCATCATGTTGTCTCGATCTTACCACTAGAGGACACCTTAGGCTAATGGTTCATGGTGGTTGAATTAAGAATAATCAAAAACTCAACTAAAAACCCAAAATGGACTTTGGATTAGCACTGGCCTACTGGCGGTTAGGTAAACTGTGCAGAGATCAAGAAATGGTTGTGTGGCTAGGTGTTATGCCTTGATGGTCATCTGGTAGATTCCCACCTGCGATTTTCCCTCCAGTGGTTCCAGTTTGTGGTTGGTGTGTTCACATGCATTGTCGCAGTTTTGGTTCTCATCCACCATGATTAGTGTTGTAGCCTCCGCTTGCCTAGTGACTCTATGTTCACATGTCATATATTCTTGTTTTATATCCGCTACGGTTAATTCAAATTCCACCTGATGGTCCCAATTGATATTGCCGTTTGCGGTCTAAGCTGTGGTAACTGCCCAACTCACTCTGCGTTCACTTGTCGTAGTCCCACTGTGGTTATGACCAACATTAGGGACTATGGGTAATTTATAAGGTTTGTGTTTATTACATAGTTTGGTTATGTAACATGGCCTGAATGGGTGTAGAACTTAGGGTTTTATACTTCGGTTTTGTTCCTTAGCTTTTTAGGGCTAGGGCTTAGGTTTAGCATAGGTTTTATATAAAGACTTTAGGTTATGTCTTTTACTGTTATATTTACACTTTACATCACTTTGATCTTAAAAACCCATTTACAACAAATTGTCACAATATGACATAAAACCCCTCATTACGATACTTGTTCCATCCTTGACAACCAAACCCCGGTGGAACTGATGACAACCACATGTCGACAAACAGGTACCAAACACCATATCCTTCGAACACCATGAAAACCATATCAACCATTGAAATCACTGTCAAAGCTGAATATACCAAACACTGAATGCTGACAACGAACACTGGCGAAGTTGATAAAGCTTAAGACCTCATTGACCATGATCATTTGAAGATCACTTCGACTTTGAACCAATGAAGACTCCACTCATCCTGGACTGACAAGATCCTCCTCAATCAATAGTGTCCTTAGTCATTACATTGATGGCATCCCTAATATCAATCAAGGTATGGGGGACAATGGTGCCATCAATATGTACATCTACTACAGGGCTTTTAGGATCTAAATACTTTGGGCAAATTACCTACCCTAGCATTAAGTTGGACAATTGTCCAATGCGATTATTGGTATGGGTGTCTCTTTTTTGCCTTCCTGGATGTTTGGAACACTTCTCCTTAATTAGCTTATTGTAAATGGGCACATCTTTAATATCTTGGAGAAGTGGTATTTTGACAGAGAGATTTTTCAACTCACCCAAAAGTTCATTCTCTTCTGGGCTATGATAGACTTGATGGGTTAATATTTTAGGAAAGGGTGGTGGATTTACTTTAGGCATACTTTCCTCTCTTTCCTCATCACTCTCCCTAGGTGGAGATGGAGGTTGGTTATCTGGGAGCACTCTCCTAGACCTAATGTTGATTTCATGAATTTCCATAGCATAAGCAAGGTAAGATTTCTCTCCAATGTAGACCTGTTGTCCCTATCCGTTGTCCAGGTATGGGTTTATTTGGGTAGGTATCTGAGGCTATTTAGTTGGAGGAGGGTGTAAAAGTTGTGGTTGAGATGGAGGTGAAGGAAATAAATCTAGAGAGTTGTTGTATGGGGGCCTCCACCCCTAGGGTGGTGCATTCCACTGAGTTTGTGGAGGAGTATATGGTTGAAATGGTTGGTTGGTTAGTTGGGAATGGCATTGAGGTGCAAAATACCAAGGAGAAGGTGTAGACTAGGAGGGATGAGCAGGGGGGCACCAAGAGGGAATGAATGTGTTTTGATTAGGGTTGTAATATGAATATGATGAATCTTGCATGCCTTGCTGGTGTGGTCTAGGACCACGAGGCCTCCTTTGATTTATGTAGCAAAGCTATTCAATCACCCCTTCAGTTCCTTGATGCACAACTCTTAGTCTAGGCAGAGAAGGGAACTCGTCTATGGAGTGGTTTTCCTCACAACCCAAGCTGATTTCTATAAGGTTCAATGGACATTCATTCCTAGGGTTCCTCCTTGTGCATCTAGGGCAGACGATGGCTAATTTTCTCTCTGCTTCTTACTACTTCCTCTTAATTTTCATAGTGTCCATCTATAGGGAAAGGGTTTATATCATTTCACTCTTAAAGTCTTCCAACATGTTCCCAATTTCACTTTTTATAGATGTGTTGGAGGAGGATGAGCTGGCCACTGTTTGACTAACCCTACCACTTTTTCTAGCTACCCTAGAATGATTCTTAAAAATGGTCTTGATATCATCATAGGGTAGTTGGTAGATGTCTCCTCCTAATAGCAGGTTTAGGGTTTCTAGGAGATCTTCCCTGACCCCCCTAAGAAGGACTAGCTTAAGTGACTCAGGATCAAGTGTGCACCTGGCCCTTTTGTAGCTAAGCTAGAATCTTTCCTCATAATCCTCTAAGGGCTCATCATGTCCCAAGTTCATTCTAAAAATTTCCTCTTTGGGATATTTGGACCTACATTAGTCCCTCTACTTATCGTTGAAAGCTTGTTATATCTGAGCCCAGGAGGTGATACTATCCCTAGGTAAATCCATGAACGAGTGTAGGGTTGCATCCTTGAGAGTGGATGGGAATAATTTCAACTTCTGATCATCTGAGGTGTAATTAGAAGTTCTACATATGATAACAAATTCGAACAAAAAAGTATTTGGATCTTCTGAGGTCAGGCCATGGAAGTGAGGAAGAGCAGAGGGGCTTATGTCTTTCATCTTAGTATCCCCATTATTTTCCCTGATGGGAAAATCATCATCAATTCCTTCTCTATCTCCCCTTTCATTTCCATTTTCAGCCATTATGTTAGTTGGAATGGTTTCTTCTTCTTCGCATATAGGCTCTTCAAAAATATCTAGTTGTTCGCCTAAGGGGTCCTCTAATTCACAACTATTGAAGAAGAGGGAAGGTTGGCTGTTTGAAGTGGTGGGGGTATTTGGTAGAAATTTTCCTAAGTTATCCCTATTCATATGACACATAAAAGGAGTGTTTTTTGTTTTGTTTTTTCAAGCTTTAAGACTGTTTGCAAAATTGAAAAGACAAACTGAATTGAAACTAACTACTGAATGAAATCAATTGCAGAAAGGAAAGGAAATAAAACCAACTTACAACTACTTTGAAGAATGGAACTAATAACACAATGAAAGAGATAAGAAATGGAATAAAGAAAGCAGAAATCACATCTACTCAAACACCTCCCTAGAAACGATGCCAAAAAGTGATGAGCACCAGTATTGTAGCAAGGATGAAACCCGGGGTTCATACAAACTTGGAGGTGACAGTGTTGTATACACAAATAGATGTAATGGGCCCACTCTTTGTCACTACTGAGCTGGAGAGATAGACCATTGGTGTTTCTCAAACCAACCTTCTATTGATTAGAAGAAGTCTTATTACCAATTGAGAGAGAATATTTTTCCCCTAATTGAGAGAGTTGAAATGTTACTTACTGCAATAATGAAAGACTGAAAGAAATGCCTACAAAACACATAACTCATCTAGATATTTGTTAATATACCTTGCTTTCAAAAGAATTCCAATTTTAACACATGTGAATCCTTAACTAACCTAAGCATGAAGTCTGATCTAAACAAGCACTTAACTATTGTGTGCATGAATGAATATAAATACTTTTTCTTTTTATCCTTTTGTAAAAATGTAAATGCTAATCCTTCAAGGTTGCATGGCAGGTGATATAGGTGTGGAGGGAGATGAGTGCAATGGTTCAGATGGCTTGGGAGGCAATCAGGGGTCTACTCCTAGCTTTAGTGATGATTTTTCACAATTCGATCTCAAAACAAGCCACTACAAGTTTTCCTACATGATGTCTATAGGATGTTCTAGTTCACCTATAGGATCCCTTGTCTTCCAACATGAACAGGCCGAAAGCATAGGGAGTGGTTTGAAAGGTGGTATGGAGCTTGGATAAGGTGATTAAGGAGGAAATAAGGTAAGGGAATGGTAGGCACTCACTCAGAACTTAGACCAAAGCTTTATGATGGTTGGATTTTCTCAAGAAGCATGGCAAGTTTTCCTTGTAAAACGAGAATCCAAATTGAGAACTTAGTGGATTTTGGCAATCACAGGTGGATATGGCTAGGATGAGGTTGATGATATGAGGTCTTCCTATAATGTAGAAACTCCTGCAACATACGCATCATTATTGGCATTTATCCATAAATTCATTTGAAAACAAGAAGGATTACTAAAATAGAAGAAAACAAAATTTTCATAATTTATTTTCCAAGTTTATGCATGGGAATGCTTGAAACCATTATGAAACATGAAATTCAATACAAGACCTAAGATATTAGAAATTTCAATTGCAACCTATCTTCTAAAACTGAAAGATGATGACCTAATTAGCAGAAAAGCCCTAAATTTCATAAGAAACCAGAATTCTGTCTTTTTTTTCGGCTAAATGTGAATTGTTCCTCAAGCCATGGTCCTATGAAGGGAGGAATGAGGTAAGATCCATCTATTATCATAATTTTTTGAATATTTTATTATCCCTATAATGCTACTATTAAAGCTATTCACAAATGGAAGCAAACTAATCAAATCTACCAATACTTGCAAATTATCAACACTAAAAGCAGTTTAACAACTAATTATGAGATAACCTAAGCAAACATATATAGTAAGAGGAATCTATGCTACTAGGGTTGGGTCCTAACCTAAGAGCTTCAGTCCTTTGAGTCAACTTAGTGCTAGATCAACAAAATGTTGCTCATTTTCATTAACATATCAAAAAGTACATAACATTGTTTGGTCACAATATTTCCACTCGAAAATGGCTTACCTATCTTGCATAAAAAATCTAAATCCTAATGACACTCTAGGCCTATTTATTTATACAACTAAATTTTCCAACAACTTCCTTAAATCTAGGGAGGTTTGGCTCCCAATATTGAGATTAACTGGTTCTTAATTGTCATTGGCTTGGCTACCAATGCTCCTCATGACTCAACTGCTTGCAACTTCAAGCTAGTATGATTTGATTGAGGGATCTTCGAGTGAGTGATGAGTTAAGAAGGGAGATCATATCTCCTATAAGCTCTCCTTCTTGTCTCATTCAAGTTCCTACATCCTAATTAGCCACAACTTTCTCCAAAAACCTGCAATCAATGTGCATTAGACCACTAGACATGACATCTTACTTTTAATCATCTCATTAAGCAAAATATAATTAAAACATGTAAAGAATTATGAGACGAGTTGATTTTAGTAAGTTGGAGGTGCATTAAGGTCCATATATTTTACCCAATTATGAGCCTCATCACTTACATTAACAAGTAACCACAGGTAGATTGGTATACATTTCATTGCTGTGCTTTTTGGAAAGGGAGTATTAGTTAGGTTCTTAGGTAGTTGTGTTATTTATAGTTAGAGTTTGTACCTTTCTATTTATAAATTTGTCGGTCTTAGTTAGAGTCATTCTCCTTTTTTGGTTGTGTCAGTAATGCTTTTCAGGTTACAACCCACAGCAAGTTATTGTTGTTGGGGAGGGTTTTGGTGCATCTGGTATTGTCATTTTCTTTTAATGCATGTCTTGTCAGTCATTAAGTCTAGTCTTGTCTCAATTAGTTTACAATCTTATCTACTTGCATATTGATAATATTTCCCATTTCTTAGTGATCCAAGATGTTAGTCATTTAAGTTGTCAAAGAAAGTGGAGTGAGGTGTAATAATCATGAGGGATTATTGAGTCTAGTGCATATCCATAGTGTAACAATCAATTCATTTATCTTACTTCCCATCAAATTAATATTGTTCCCTTTATTCACCACTAGTTCTATTGTACCTTTGTTAGGAGATATCTAAAGAGCATGACTAGGAGCGAGGATCTTCTCCCCAGGGTCAATTGGAGAAATCAGTTTCTAGTGGGAAACCTCTATAGGCCAAGTTCCCACCATTGGATACACCTTCGATAGATTCCATTAGCATATGGTCTACCTCACAACTCTTCTAGTTTATTCATTCTTCTGCAACACAAATTGAATACTTCCTCATTCATATGGAATCTCGTTGTATCGGCCTCTCAACAATATGTGATCAACACCAACAACAACTCACCCTAGTTACAAGCGAGCATGACTAGCTCTCATAGATAAAGTTCTGTTGGAGCAGTAGTTATCAGATTTATGCACCAAATTCTAGACCATGTGGCTGACTATTGCTGCATATGTTGATGATCCATTAGAAAATATTGTCACTTGTTCCCCTGTTGAATGTTGTGCATATGTTGAAGTGGCATGCATTAAGCTAGTTGTGTGAAACCAAGAGTTGTAGACTAATATAACTACACTTTCTCAAATAGTTCCATATCCATCGTTGTAGTATCGAGAGTAGGTTTCTTAGCAGATCATTGTCGCATCAGCTATCAAAGAAACTCTTCCTCAACTAATGCAGGACTATTGGGATATTTTTAGTCAGGTCTGTGACCAGAGCGATATCCTCGCCAAGAAAAATCAACTTGTTTATATGCTCAGGGAGAATGTTAAACAACTATTTTCACATGACATGATCACCTCCGACTTATAGTAAAAGAAATCACTTTGGGCAAAAGCAGCTACACTTGAGAACCAGATTAACCAACTTGAGGATGCTTCCTAGGTCAATAGGCAAGTGCTCCAGTACCTCCATCTAGAAGCATAATGCCACTGTCTTACATTGAGTGCCCTTACAACCAATGCAGAGACACAACTACAACATCTCCTTCAGTCACAGGCCAATAATTTCACTTCCAAGGTGACTGTAGTGTTTGCAGGATAGGTTTCTGCAGTATTGAACACATGAAATGATGTTTCTTCCACCTACACCACTTTCAAGGATAATGTGTTGCAATTAGTACTGAAGCTGGGTCCTTTGTTTGAAGGAGAAATAATTGTAGTCAGTGAAGCACAAGTGAGCCAAGAGGCGAATGTATCAGTAGTTCATTAAATTGAGGGGGATTCAATGGATTGTGGTTGGGGCCTATTGGGTACTTCGTTTTTTGGGGAAAATACAATAAACAATAGTTGTAGAAGGAAAATGGAAAAATTGGTTGGAAGAAGATCACTGGAAGTATAAAAGTAGTAGAGAAGAAAATTATTGGGACTTATGAAGACAAAAATCATGGAAGAACGCCTACAAAAGTAGGAAAATGGGACCAGTTTTGAAGGAATTCCTAGGAAAAAGGGAAACAACTCCAAGATCTTGTCAAAGTGGACCGAATTAAGGTGGGATCAAGAAACTACTGAAGAATATCAGATCAAGCAATTGTGCTTATAAAGAAAATATTAAGGGAGTGAATTTGAGAGTTGGTTTTTCATATATATTAGGTCTCTATGATAGTCTGAGTCGAGGTATTGTAGTCTCCATGTTTGCGCAGAAGATCTACTATTCGTGCCATGAATTTGATGTAATATTTATTAAGAGAGTCTCATTGATATGTATGATTCCCATTGCAATGGTTGGTACTATTAATAAAATGGATTTTGGGAAATCTTATGTTGATGTTATAATTATGCATTTAATGTTTGGTCCCCTTTAAATTTTTTGGTTATTTATTCAAGTAATGTTTAGATTTCTTTTGAAATGAATGCATGTTTTAACTATAATATAGTTTAGTAGTTGCTAATTCTTAATGGCACAAATGATACTTGGATATCAATCTATATCCCTTCATTTTTATGTGGTTTTGGTTCACCTTGAGTGAGATGCTCCTTTGCAAAAGGGAGTGAAATTCCAGTGTAAATCTAGGCTATGATGGTATCTTTTGTTGGCAACTCAAGCTAAAAATGGGTCATTAACCTTCCAAATTTTTTGCGAACAAGGGTAAAACCTAGTCAAGAACTCTACCTTTAATAGATTCAAATCAAGGTGAGACACTCCAGACAGCTTAGACCTAGTAAAAGACCTCCTCCAACCACCAAGTCAACCCTACCCTGCAACAATTGATATTGACAAAATACTCCAAGAGATAGCTTCCCAACAGTAGCTTCAATCTAGAATTTCAGCCCCCCCAAGTAGCAAAATTTCAACCCCCAACTTCAAGATTTCGGACCTGTAGTAGACAAATATTTTTGGCCCCAGCAACTGCCTAGAAATATTTGCATGTCCGAGAGAAAGATAGCCCAAAAATAATCTTAGGTTTTCCCAACAAACTTCATCTTCTTCCAACTACTTCATACTTTTTTTCTGCCTCTCTTGTTTGAAGATCAAACTTGTTGAGTGAATGTGAAAAATAGGTCTAATTGCCTCTCCTTATATAGCCTTTCTACTGGGTCGAATTTCCCTCATTGATCCGGATTTAAACAGGAACACAACAAATTACAGAGATAACCATATACATAAAGATGCAGCGGAAATAATACTTCATTTCATTAATGTAAAATACTGAAACATGCTTACAATCAGAAATGGAAATAAACTAGCTAGGGCGATGGTAGCTTATCTCTGAGAAGAGATGTGTGGGCTACATGCCTCTGAACTGACTTACAATGAGGCTCAAAGGCCTATTTTATTGTTGAGAAACAATGAAAAACCCTTAACATTCCAAAACCTAACCCTAGGAGATGAAACGCCAAACTGTGGGCCCCGTTTGGGGGTAAGTTGGTACATCAACTTCCCGGGGTCGTAACTTTAGCATATGATCTCCGTTTGACGCGTACAATAGCTCATTAGAAAGATCTATTCGAGCACTATCATTGTTGGAACGGCAACACGTCCATGTTCCATGGACCCGTGTTGCCCCTGGGATCCCAGAAAATGTCGTTTAGGGCCTCAAAACGGCTCCGGAAGTTCAGGACCCGAAAAACTGCTAAAAATAGTAAGTTGTGCTACAATTAAGGAAACTGAAAATGCTGAGAAAGACAATGGTGGGGGTCAAGGTGGACTTGGCAGGTGGCCACCAATATCCACCTGGATCATTCCTCCCCCCTTAGGAAGCAATGGTCCCCATTGCGTTGAGCTCCCCATGAGATGAGGAAACTTCTGCTGAACCCTGTTCCCTGGTGAACCACTTGCCCTACTGAAGGAGTTGGCCTGCTTTGACAACTCGATACAGTTGGATATTCTGTTGGTGAGTGTTCTTGATCTATGTGTCCATGATCCGATCAGTTGCAGCTTTTTCCATGCAATCTGGATTTAATTCTGTGGGTTGGAGTTGTTCTGCAATGTCGGATGTGTCTAGCAATTGTGGAAAGTATGGCTGAAGGCGGTCCACATTGAACACTGGGTGCAGGCCAAGGAATGGGCGAATGCTGAGCTCAAATGCATTGTCTCCCATAGCCTTAGTAATGGTGTAAGGACCATATCGGAGTGGTCTCAATTTCCAATAGGCTCTAGTAAGGCGTTCCTTTTGCAAAT
>APFE031121603.1:161562-188762 GCA_000404065.3 Pinus taeda
CCTTGGTGACTTGACTCAAAGGCCACGAAATATGAGAAAACCCCAACACAAACCTGCGGTAGAAGTTGGCAAGGCCTAGAAAGCTGCGGAGCTCTGTTAGAGTGGTTGGGGAGGGTCAATCCCGAATGACTTGGACCTTGGCTCGATCGACATGCACCCCCTGTTCATCAATGATGTATCCCAGATACTGAACCTCGGTCATGCCAAAAGTGCATTTCTCCAAATTGGCACATAGCTTGTGTTGCCGCAGAGTTTGGAGAACCTGTCGGATGTGGTGAAGGTGCTCTTCCCAACTCTGGCTAAAGATCAGAATGTCATCCAAGTATACTACTACAAAGGAGTTGGTGAATGGCCGCAAGATGTCATCCATTAGCCTCATAAAGGTTGCAGGAGCATTCGTCAATCCGAAAGGCATGACCAACCATTCGAAGAGGCCCTCCTTGGATTTGAAGGCAGTCTTCCACACATCGGAGGGTTCGATTGGTACCTGGTGATATCCCGACTTCATGTCGATCTTGCTGAAATATTTCACCCCCTTTAGTTGGTCTAGGAGGTCATCAATTTGCGGGATCGGGTACCTATTACAGATAGTGATCTTGTTCAGCGCCCGATAGTCAATACAGAGTCTCCACGTCCCATCCTTCTTCGGTACCAACAATCGGGCTCCCACAGGGCGATGAACTCGGACGGATGTGACCTTTCTACAGGAGCTCCTGAATCTGCCTCTTGATTTCATCGTTCTTCAGAACGGAGCGCCGATAAATTCGTCCATTGGGTAGCGGTGCACCTGGGGTCAGATCGATGGAGTGCTTGACTTGACAGTGCAGAGGAGCCCCTGCCGGGGAGGTGAAGATGTCTTCGTACTCCTCCACAATCTTGTCCATCTGTAGTTGCCGTGCAGATGGGCCCCGTTTGGAGGCCGCGGTCACTGTCTTATTCTTTCCTTGAGGGCGTAACATCAGGAAAACAAATTTCCTGGTTTTAGAAATGATCTTACTGCATTGTTTTGCAGTAATCATAGAGAGGGCGGTAGGTGGTGACACCTCTGGTATCCTGAACAACTTATTTCCCAATGTAAAATAACAGCACGGGGCCTTGATTCATACACAGCATGTCGCTTCCACAAGTATGGTTGTCCTAATAATACATCACAAACTTCAAGGGGAGCAATGTCACACAATGCCTCATCTGTGAAGGGCTTGATGTTGTATGGAAGGCGACATTGTTGGCTCACGCGAAGATCCCGTCCTTGGTGCAGCCACCCGATGGTGTACGGTTGTGGATGTGTTGTGGTCGGTAAGCCAAACCGCTTCACGACCTCTGCTGAAATGAGGTTCTTTTGACTCCCGCTATCAACAATGAACTGTATCGGGGAGCCCTTTACCCACATCTGGGAGTGGAAGAGACGCTCCTCCTCCTCTAGATATTCGGGTTCATTTTTCTGGATCTTTGCGGTAGCAACAGTGGCATTGGGGTCCGCATCAATGATCTGCTTCCCTTTTTCATACCCCTTATCGGGTTCTGACTCAGAGTCGGAACATGCATCTGATTCAGAAACCTTTAGCTTGGCCACCAGTGACTGCTTGGCCCGACACTCACTTGTGTTATGAGTGGATCTCTTATGGAACTCGCACCATTTTCCAGTGTCCTTTCTCGGCTTCGCGGCGTTGTTCTTTGCTTGCAGCTTTGGCTAGTTGTCTTGGGTTGTCCCGCCTTGGTTTTGTCCTTTGTTCTGTGGTTTAAGGGCACCTTTCCCCTGCTTTGGATTCGCAGATCCAAAGTCTCGCTTCTTTTGTTTAAACTTCTGCTCAACCTTGACGGCATACCGGTACGCTGCGCCGAGCGAGGGGATGTTTAGGAATTCCATTTCTTCCTGGATGTACTTGTGCAGGCAGCCGCAGTATTTGAGTATCAAATGCTGCTCCAACTCCTTGATACCCAACTTCGTGCGAAGTGTATGGAAAATATTGGTGAACTCCAGCACATCTTGATCCCTTCCCTGTCACAGCGTGGTCCACTTTATGTATTCATCCTCATAACTTCCAACAGGGTAGTATTGCTCCTTGATGGCATCCTGGAACGAATCCCAGGTGGGTGCAGCTGAAAATAGTGAGCCAGTACTTTCATCCTTCTGCACGCAGTAGGTTTCCCACCAGTCCTTGACGTGGGGGGCTGCTTTGAGGAGATCAAAAACAATCTTTTCCCGGCTCGAAAATTCATGAACAGAAAAATAACCCTCTAGCAGATTTAACCATTTATCTACGGTGTCTGTGTCTATCTGACCCTCGAATATGGGGATTTCAAAATTAACTTGTACCTTAAAGGGTGTGGCATTTCCAGAGTAGCTGCTGGAAGCCGATGCGTTGCTTCTGGGTAGCCGCTGAAGGATCTGGGCAAAGCTATCCATCATCGCGTTCCGCTGTCACTCGAGGGCTTCTTCGAGCAAGATTTTGATAGGATCTCCTGCTCCCTCGTCTTTCTTCTCCTCTGCCATGAGAGGCCGTCGAGATTTGCGAGGCTGGTCTTGCAAAGGTTCAACCAGTTCAAGCCCTAACTCCTTATATCCCGACCTTGTTGGGGGACATGCAAAGAAAAACAGAGAAAAAGCAGACCGCTCTGATACCACTGATCCGGATTTAAATAGGAACGCAACAAATTACAGAGATAACCATATACACAAATATGCAGCGGAAATAATACTTCATTTCATTAATGGAAAATACTGAAATATGCTTACAATCAGAATGGAAATAAACTAGCTAGGGCGATGGTAGCTATCTCTGAGAAGAGATGTGTGGGCTACATGCCTCTGAACTGACTTACAATGAGGCTCGAAGGCCTATTTATTGTTGAGAAACAATGAAAAACCCTTAACATTCCAAAACCTAACCCTAGGAGATGAAACGCCAAACTGTGGGCCCCGTTTGGGTGTAAGTTGGTACATCAACTTCCCGGGGTCGTAACTTTGGCATATGATCTCCATTTGACGCGTACAATAGCTCATTAGAAAGATCTATTCGAGCACTATCATTGTTGGAACAAGCAACATCGGTCCATTACATGGACCCATGTTGCCTCTGGATTCCCCAAAAAACGTCGTTTAGGGCCTCAAAACGGCTCCAGAAGTTTAGGACTCGAAAAACTGCTAAAAATAGTAAGTTGTGCTACAATTAAGGAAACTGAAAATGCCGAGAAAGACAATGGTGGGGGTCCAGGTGGACTTGGCAGGTGGCCACCAATATCCACCTGGATCACTCATGTAGGTTGACTTATTGGGGACAAGTCCAACTTGGTATGGAGGTGTGAAATTACCTTTTTGACACAATTTTTTTTTTACATGATACGAAAGATTAAGAAGGGTCTAACAAAATGGACAATGACTCTAATGAGTCAAGACAAAACCTATAAATCTTCAATGGAGGCTTTGACCTAAAAAACTTTGACCCAAGAATGAAACCCATGCTTTAATAAGTCAATTACATTGATAATAAAATTTCTTTGATAAGTACAATTATGAAGAACGATACTAGTTACATTCTTCAACATCTCCCTTTTTTGGCCTCTCACTCTGATCCTCTCAAAGTCCATTCTTTTTTCCTCTTTGGGTTCACTCCCTCAAACTCTTCTCTCCTCCTTAGTTCTTTGTTTCTTCCCGCCACTGCTTTTCTTGATCTCTCCTACAATCTTAGCATATTTACACTCTCAGTCATTTCTCCTTGATTCCTCCCTTTCCTCTCCCTAACTTTTTTCTACCTTTTCACCTTACTTGTTTGAGGGGCCTTCTTGTATTTCCCAATGCCCCTGTTATGTCCCCTTCATAATGGTTAGATGTAGAAATGCAGGGTTGTAATTGTAACAACCCTGTGAAAATTCCATGTAATAAATGTTAATAAAGGAAAAATAATAACCATGGTTGATGGGTGTAGAAAAACTTGTAGATTCAATCTCATGTAATCTACTAAAACAAGAGACAAGAATCTACTTCTACTCTTTACAGTGGAAGCCAATAAACACCGAGAAAACAATAATCAATATAGGAAGAGAATCAAAGGCACATAACACAATAAATATCTGGGGAAAGCCACAACTCAAAACCCCACTATTTGTTTTGTATTAATTCGGAAAATGAAAAATGAAATTACAATTCTTGTTCTCTCTAGAACAATCCTGACACTTAGAAAATTCAATCTCCAGCTCATAAGCAAGCGTAAGGCCAAATCATAGCCTCTTCACAAGCTCTCCAAGTCTTTATTCCAATGTGTAATTCTTATGAAGGATAGCTTGTATTTAAAGGGAAATAAAGCCTCTAAAAATAGCGCAATCCCTCAAGGATCAGTTCTTGATTGCATGCAATATCAGTGCAACTTAGAAAAATCTAAAACAAATAGTACATTGTCCTTGCACCTCTAGTCTCAACTGGGTCTTTCTCAGAATCAACATGCATGAGTTTTTGATGGTGGAATCTTCAGTTAACTAGAGTATCACTAATTAGTTCACTAGTGTCCCAACTGACTGTTTACTCACTATTAGTTCCTGAAACGGATTGGAACTAATTTAACTAGACTTAACTCAATAAATTGAGTTAACTAATCACATCTCATTCTGAACTCATTCTGAACTCCTATAAGTTAGGGAGAACATATACATGTCTCTAAAAGACTTCCAATTCAAATTTCCTATATTAATTAAGTTAATTAAACTTAATTAATTATTTTCAAATTTCTATGAGAAAAGAGTTCTATTTTAATTCACAGTATAATTCAAGGACAAATTAAACTAGAATTTCTTGTTGCCAGTTCTCAACACTCGCTCTCAACAAGAAAGGGATTATCCACTACCCCGATCATGTCTTTGTGAAACTCGAATTTACATCTTGGCAATGCCTTTTTCAAGATGTCAACATCTTGCTCCTCCATGGGAATGTAATCTAACAACATGATCCGAATAAATACACAATCTCTAAGATGATGATACCGAATATCTATATGCTTGGACCAATCATGAAAAACCAGATTTTCAGAGAGTTTGATACAACTCTGATTATCACAATAAGTCACTGTCGGATCCATCTGTTGACCAAACAAAACATCAAGGATCTTCCTCATCCAGATAGCCTAACATGTTTCTTGACTTGCAGCCATGTACTATGCCTCTGTCGAACTGAGTGCAATCGATATTTGTTTCTTGTTGTACCAAGAAACTGTAGCTGACCCAATACTAATGATCCCTCCTGATGTGCTCTTCTTGTCAGACGGAATCCCCACCCAATCTGCATCGATGAAGCCTTGAATCTTCACTCCCTTTGTCCATATATACCACAACCCAAACTGAGTAGTTCCTCTGAGGTATGTCAATACATGCTTTGTCACCTTCCAATACAACTTGGTAGGCCTAACCATCACTTGACTAAGATGGTTAATTGCATAACACATATTTGGTCCTGTGTTCACTAAATACATGAGTGAACCCACAAGTTACTTATAAACAATAGATTCCACTACTGCTCCTAAAGTAGCATCCTCCTTCCTCTAATTACCAACTAGAAGAGTCTCCATGGGTTTACTACTCTCCATGTGGAATATCCTGAGTATCTCATTGGCATACTTTCCTTGAGAAACAAACAACCCCCCATCTCCCTACCATACCTCTGTTGGCCCTTAGTTTTTGTCTATTTTGCTTAAGGAAACTTACTTAATCCTTATATTTTCCATCCATTTTCCATCAAATCCATCTCATTTTGATGTATTTTCTGCATATTCAGGTGTTTACTTTTAATTTTTCAATCTCTAGAAGTTTTTATGAAAATTGAGTTTCAAGTGCAATTTTGGACTGAATAAAAAATTCCTGTAATAGCTATGTGGATGACATGTTTGCAGGACACTTGGACTCGAGTTGAATGAATGGAAATCTTGGGAACTAGGACTGAGCTAACTCCACTTGGTTCGGTCAAAACAAGCTTTATTAGGCCCGGTCAAAGCTGGTCAAACATGACTAGTCACCAGAAAATCCCTAGGAAATAGGGCAGTTTTGAGATTTTATGGGATTGACCATATTTCTTGGGATGAATTGGATGAGTTCAACCTAGATAGGTGGATATGAGTAGATATGAGTGTTAGAGATAATATAGATCAGTTTGTTTCACAAAACCTCTATTTAAAGCCAAGACTTTGATGGCTTATGTATGTAACTTTTGTATAATTTTATGCTGAGACACTTTGGAGTTGGAAGCTAATTTGAAGAACCTGTTTCATTTCAATTTTTTGTTCATTCTTGGTTGATTTATTAAAGTTGCTATAACTGAGATTTCTTCAAGTGTGCAACGCAAGGATGGAGGGCCCCCACACCAAGCTAAGTGCACTTCTTGGTTCAATTTTCATAGTTTTCATAGATTAGTTCTTATTTCAAATGTATTTAGATGTGTGATGATTGCTGAATGAATATTGGTTTAATTCTAATATACATATGAAGGGACACACAAGAATTTAAGTTAAATTTCCTTCTATTTGATCTTGAACTAAAACTGAATTTCATTCTCCATTTTCTTATTTGAAGTTATTTCTGCATTTCTGGTTTGAAGTAATGGTGATTGTGATATAGTAGGATTGTGAAGAAGGACAATCTGGACCCCCTTATTTAGGAACCTCTTCTTTTACATCTTCTGCATCATAAACCATTGTTAATTAGTGCTCTTAGATTTATCTTCATGAAAGTAGTATTGTAGGGAAGGACAACCTGGTTCTCCTAAGTTAGGAGCCTCTTCCCTCATATATTACATAAATGAATTAGAAATTGTTAAAATAGGTTTATATTTGTAATATGTACTTCTTTAAATCTTCAAATTTTATCTTCTAAACTTGATTATATCTGATGTCCATATACTGTGGATTTGCATCCAATTTTTACAAACCCAGATTGATAATTAAATACTTGTGTTAATTTATGTTAATAAATTAGCCCAACAACCTCCATGCCAAGAAAGTAATGCATGAGCCCCATGTACTTCATCTCAAACTCTCTTGCAAGGTCCTCCTTACAATGTTTGATGAGCTTCTCATCACCTATTAGTATGAGATCATCTACATAAAGTACAATGATCAAAAGCTTACCTTCCACCACTATGTGATACAGGTTCGCATCTGCTTCACTCTTCATGAAGCCCAACCCAATAAAGTAGCTAGATATCCTAGCTTATCAAGCGCGAGATGCTTGCTTTAGCCCATACAATGCTCTCTTGAGTTGGCACACATGCGAATCATGCTCCAAGGTTTCAAAACCTTCAGGTTTCTCTGTGTATACCTCTTCCTCAATCATTCCATTAAGGAAGGTAGTCTTCACATCCATCTGCTAGATACTCCAACCTTTTGTGCAAATATTGCCAAAATAGATCTGATTGACGAGTACCTTATAATAGGAGCAAAGGTCTCATCATAGTCAATCCCCTCTACCTATGAAAGGCCACGACCCACAAATGTGGCCTTATGCTTCTCCACACTACCATCTACATCTTGATTTACCTCTTAAAGTCAACAGGATCTCACAACTGATTTGTCCTCCGGTCTCAAGACCACATCCCAAACATTGTTTCGAACTATGGAGTCATACTCCTCCACCATTGCATCAACCCAAACTGGCTGCTGCACTGCTTCTTGAAAGGAAGATGGCTCTATCACAACAAATGCATCCATAAGTACCATTTATCTAGTGTACCTCTCTAGTGACCTCCTCTGTTTGCGTTGAGAAGAGGGTGCTCCCATATTCTCCCATGCATCATCCAAAAATCTATCAGCTTCTCTAGTGCGCTTTCTTCCCTCTCTGGAAGACTCTTTCTAAGTGGATGTATCCACTCCCAGAACCTCTACATGTGACTCCTCCACATGTATCTCTAGCTCCCTATCAAGGGATACTCACATGGCCTTCTCCTCATCAAACTTGACATCCATGTGAACCACTGTCATCTGACTGGTTTGCATGTACACTCGATAGTTGTGAAGACTATCAATGTACCCCACAAAAATCCCCAACTCTGTTGTTGGCTCAAGTTTCTTCCCTACATCTTTGATCACATCGAAATAAATGATGACCCAAAAATCATGAAGTGACCAACACTCGACCTCTTACTAGAATAAGCTTCCTTTGGTGTTTTACTCTCAAGTATCCAATGTGGTCTACAGTTCTGAACATAAATCATTGTGTTGCATGCCTCAACCCACAAGTGTAGTGCTAGGCCCTGATCATGCAACATCGCCCTTACTGCCCCATTATTCTCCTGTTATTCCTCTCGGCAACCCCATTTTTTTGATGGTTGTGAGGTTCTGTCAACTCTCGTTTAATCCCTTCCATTGCGCAGAAGTTATTAAACTCATTGGAGACATTCTCCACCATTGTCACTCAGTAGAGATTTAACCTTCTTGCCTGAATCTTTCACGACCAATGCTTTGAATTGAAAAAACTTTGTGAATGTCTGATCCTTTCTTTGCATGAAAAATATCTAGCATTTACAAGAATAATCATCAACAAATATAACATGATACTTATGTTTGGCGGTGGATACTATCAAGAATGGGCCACACACATCTAAATGGAATCTCTCTAGAATAGACTATGCTCAACTGTCTCTATCTCCAAAGGAAGACTTGGTGTATTTTCCCAAAGTACAACCCTTGCATGTTTCAACTTACTCAAGCATACCTTAGGGAATACCGGTAGAGATTTGTTGCAATATCTTCAAAGCACCATCATGCCAGTGGCCCAATCGTCTATGCCACAACTTTCCGACATCTCAACTCAACATATTTTCCTCTTTTGAACTCAAAGCAACAAAATACTCTACCTCTATCTTATAGAGATTCTAAACTCGAACCCTTATCTTCTTTACTTGACCCGTGGCTATGTGTCGAAGGAACACCTTTCCTTTCAAAAAGATCACATGATAGCCTTTATCCTCAAGCATGGAAATAGATACCAAGTTCTTCGTCAGTCCAGATACATGCATAACATTCTTTAAGGTGAGTGGAGCTATGTGATCCCTCTAAGTAATAGTTCCCACACCAGTAACACTATACTTATTGTCATCACCCATCTTGATATGCATATTGAGATCTTTCTCTTCTAGTTCAATGAATAACTCTTTGTCATCAGTCATGTGGAAATAATCTCCACTCTAAGTACCAAACACTTCCCATCATTGAAGACACCATGCATGAAATGAGGGAAAAGTCAAATTCGAATTGGGAGGCCAAAGCCTCACCCTCCAGGCCATTGCTCCTCCTGAGGATTTCTCCTTGGAATTATTCAATGGACAATTTCTAGCAAAGTGACCCATCTTGTGACAATGAAAGAATTTAACTTTCGTCATGTCCTTCTTCTTACCTCCATGATAAGAATCTGATTTGGAATGAGAAATTTTTCCTTTCCCCTTCCTTGCCTTAATCGCTAAGGCACAATTCTCTTCATCATTAGCCTTTGATGAAGAGACATCCCTAGCGTTCCTCCTGATCTCATCCTACATCAAATCTGACCATAGTCATTCCCAATCTGCAAGCTTCTCCCGACCATTGACAAAGTCCTGATAAAAATGCCAACTATTTGGGAGTCAAAGAAGAGCCAGGCTCACCATATCCTCCTTAGAAAATGTGATTCCAACACTTCCAAGTTCATCCTAACATTGAGTGAACTTGGTTAAGTACTTTGGAATCGTCTTGTCTTTCTCCATCTTGATTTTATGAAGTTTATCCTTCAGTGCCAACTTCCTTTGATCACTACTATTCTGATACAAGTCTGTCAATGGTTTACATATAGCATGCTGAGTTTCCTCACCATGGAGACTCGAGATAATGTGGTCTCAAACTCCCTCAAGGATTATTTACCTTGCCTTCACCACACACTTCTTCCATTCGGCCAAGTTCTATGCATCTGTAGCTATTGACTTGGGGACTTCTTGATCAATGAATTCCTTCAAGACATTATCTTCTATCACAATCTCCATCCTGTCCCTCCAGGATATAAAATTCAAGCTACCTTCCAAGGCATACTCAAGCCTCAACCCATGGACCACCATTTTCCAATCCTGAAGTATATATGCAAATTCGACTTTCACTTGTAACCCAAAAACTCAAAACTTCAAAATCTCCTTTAGAGAGCTGATTTTAAATCAATGATATATCCCTCATCCGAACTCCGATTCAGTCAATTTTATTTTTTGAATTTGGGTATCTTTTCCAAAGGAATCCAAATATGCAACTTGTTTCTGAAAAATTTTCACATAAATTCTCAAAATTCTCTGCAAACTCTTGGCCAAAAAAATAATCTTGCTCCGATACCATGTAGAAAAACCTTTAGATTCACTCATGTAATCTACTAAAACAAGAGACAAGAATCTACTTCTACACTTTACAACAGAAGCCCATAAACATCGAGCAAACAATAATCAATAGAGGAAGAGAATCAAAGGCACATAATGCAATAAATATCTGGGGAATGCCACAACTCAAAACCCCACTATCTATTTTGTATTAATCCAGAGAATCAAGATGAAATTACAATGCTTGTTCTCTCTAGAACAATCCCAACACTCAACAAATTTAATCTCCAACTCATAAGCAAGCTCAAGGTCAAATCTTAGCCTCTTCACAAGCTCTCGAAGTCTTTATTCCAATGTGTAATTCCTATGAAGGATAGCTTGTATTTAAAGGGAAATAAAGCCTCTAAAAATAGCTTAATCCCTTAAGGATCAGTTCCAATTGCATGCACTATCGGTGCAACTCAGAAAATTCTAAAACAAATAGTACACTATCCCTACACTCTAGTCTCAACTGGTCTTTCTCAGAATCAACATGCATGATTTTTTGATGGTGGAATCTTTAGTTAACTAGAGTAGCGCTAATTATGTCACTAGTGTCCCAACTAACTGTTTGCTCACTATTAGTTCCTGAAACTAATTGGAACTAATTCAACTGGACTTAACTCAATAAATTGAGTTAACTAATTACAACTCATTCATAACTCATATTGAACTCCTATGAGTTAAGGATAACATATACATGTTTTCTAAAAGACTTCAAATTCAAATTTTCTAAATTAATTAAAGTTATTTTTTCTAAAGAATTCGATTTTAATTCATAGTTTAATTCAAGGACAAATCAAATTGGAATTTATTGTTGCCATTTCTCGACAACGGGACACTTATTCCAAGCTGAATGTTGGGCAAGGCATCCTAGTGTGGGTGTTCAGTTGGTTATTAATGGCTAACGAAATTGGCAAAGGAAATGGCTAATGATTTGGAAAGGCAAAAATGAATTTTTGGCACATTTATTTATGAAAATAATGGAAATTAAGAGAAAGGGAGGTGAAAGGTCACAGGTTGCATGTGAGGAGGAAAATGAAGGAAAATAATGGAAAATGAAGAAAATAGAGGCTTCATTCATAAAAAGGCTTTTGAGGATCAGTTGGTAACCTTTTTCCAGTTCAGTTTTGGAGTTCTCTCATTATTCTCTCTCTCTCATACTCTTGGATACTTAGAGTTTTCTTGGAGCACTCTTTAAGGGTGTAGCATACTTGGATTTTGGGAGTAAGAAGGCAAAGTAAAAGTAGGAAAGTGTAAGAGGACATCGGGATCAACAACTACAACAGATTTTTCTTGAAGTTATTGAGTTGCATGTATGTTTTCCTCACTATTTTTGGCATGCATGTGGTTTGTTGGTTATGATATGTCATTGGCATGGAGGATGGCCAACATTGACAATGGATTTGCTAGCCTTTCCATTTCCTAGATAGCCATGGAGATTGTGGGTTCATTTCATTGTTTTGTTTTGGTTGATTCTCATGTTTCCTTATCTTGGGTTTAGTTACTAGTCCTGGATCCCTAATTGGACAAATGCTCTGGAGCCCTATTACAACTTGGGTTGAGCTACTAGTCTTGTAGCCTTCGTTGGAAAAACACTATATAACCCTTGGTGGGTTGAGTTACTAGTCCTCGAGCCTTGGTTGGACAAACACTCTGGAGCCCGGTAAAAGATGTGGGTTGAGTTACTAGTTCTGGAGCCTTGGTTGGAACAAACACTCTGGAACCCTGGAAGGCTTGGATAGAGACCAATCTGATGATGGAATTTTGATGTACAACCATGAGGTGGAATCATTGTTTGAGGGATTGAGGTGGTTGGCCTCTGGAAGCCTTGAATGGTTTTGATTGATGTGTTTTATGAGATCCCACATTCATGCTTGGAATATGACATGGGGGTGAATAATTGAAGAGATATTTGGCTCAACCATTATATGGTTAGGTGCAACGTGGAAGTCCCATCCCGGGTTTGGATTTTGCATCATCAATATGACATTATTTCTCCTTGTATTGCATCACCAATATGAGGTTATTTCTCCTTGTTATAGGTCTATTTGGGCACATCACTCCCAAAATTCATATCAGTACAATTAAGGCTCATCAAACCCTAATTCATTTGTTACATGCCATAGACAAGTCATCACATTGAATGCTTCTTTCCATGAAATTTTCCTGGCCTGAAGCCTTGCTGAAATGCCTCCTTGGGACACCAGCGCAGCCTTGGTCACAGGTAACTACACTGCAGAGCAAGCATACCCATCATGGCCTGCACTATAGTGCACTTAGGCCCTCTTTGATCCACGTTGGGTGAGATTGACTGAAATTTTCATAGGGTTTCGAGAATATTCCTTGATTCTAGATCATTCTAGAAGGATCCCATCTCTTATCTCCTCCTATGAGCTCAAAATTGGATAAGTTAAGGATCCATTAACCTCCTATTCTCTCATCCCTTTCTCCATGGAAACTAACTCCAAGTTTGGAAGGCAATTCAATACCCTCATTTATGACCAAACCACCTCCATTTCCTATAAATTGAGCACTCATCATAGTCATCATGGGGCGATAATCTGAATTTTGTAAGGAAATTCTATTGGTTTGTGAATTGAGTTCATGTCAAGAAATGTTATGCTGCTGGATTAGTGTGCTTTTGATGTGGCAAGGGTTGGACTGACGCTGGAGGAGTGGCAAAAGATCGAACTGTATTGGGTGAAACTATTCCTTCTACATTAATAAAGATTTTGTTCCATTTCCCATATTCTTGTTCATATCTATGATTATTATGTGTTTCAATATCTTTGATTCCATTGGCTTATGGTAGATAGATCATGTATGCTTTGATCGTTTGTTGTTTCTGTTTATGTTGACATAGGTACCAATTGAGCAGATTTAGTTTAAGTGGGAGCAACGAGAGAAATTCAAAGGGGATCAAGGAAGCAAAAGACTACAAGTAAGTTCCTTCATATCATATATCTATTATAGGAAAATTTTAAACTACTTTCTTTCTGTTGTTTCAGGTGTAGCTATCCACCTAGGGAGAATGTGTTTATCCGTAGATGCAAATTCCATATAACAAATTGGCGACCATACTGGGGAACGACTGTCGTTCCTAGTAGCTTACCCTTATCATATTACATCCTAGTAGACTTTGCTTGAACTCGTTGATCTTATTTTAGTCATTTTGAAGTGCTTTTTGGTTAAAAATTGTGCTTGAATTTCTCCTGATTTGACTTTCTAGCACCAGCGCATTGTTGGTCTTAACATAGTGTGCTACATAGTAGCCTTAGCTTAGAGAGAGTGCACTGCAACGCACTGTCTCCCACTCTAGCCTGCATTCATCCCTCTTAGGCTAAAAAAGCCACCTTTGAATTGATTTTTCCAAAGTTGCTTATGATTTTGTTTGCTGAAAGATCAATGTTTCTTATGGTTCTGAAATCAAGTTGTATTTCTCCTCCTAGCCCTACTTTGACCTTGATTATTTAATGTTTCTTAAGGGATTTATTTATCATTATCAGTTCATTGTCAAAGTTAGCTTACATTGATTAGTATTTACTTTTCTAAAAAAAATTGTCTTAAAGTCTTCATTTCTTTGAAAAAGAAACTATTGTAAAGTCTTCGTTTCTTGTGAAAAGCCTTGATTGATCATTTATGCATCTAGTTCCTTTTTGTTCATTTAAACACTAAGGGGACTCAAAAAAGAAACTTGCATTGTGCATATTGTGGTTTATGAATGCTTGATAGGAATAGCTAGGGAAATTGCATTAGTTGTTCTCTTTGCTCTTTGTCAAAGATCTGATTGCTCTATCCCTTACTAGCTACGGTTTTCATTGTTCAAAATCAAATGAAAAGAATGTTTCTCATCATAGTTGCATTCTAGGAATTTCAAATACATCACGTGGTGAACTTGAAAGACAATCGCCTAAAAAAGATCAACTTAAAAGTTATCTCAATTAACCTAATGGAGCATTGTAACTTATGAAATAACATTTAGAGGTTTTAGGCTAGATATGTGTTCTGGTGTCATAAAACATAGTAGTTGTTAATTGTCTGCTATACATTCTGAGTGTAATACCTCATTCCACATACGTAAGTATATCGTAGCTCGTCCACGCACCTTTGGGTATATAGGGCAGTGTTATAGTACCAAAAGTATAAAGGAATGCTCTCATGGTGCGGTTTCGCATTAGACAATGCTAACACAGATTGGGCCTCCATGTACTTTCGGGTATATATGGGAGGACTACATTAGGTTGCTATCCATCCTTAGGTAACTGAGTCAACCACCTTGTATATTGTGATACACTGAAAACAACATTCGGGGAGATTTCCTGCACGTAGGTTAAGTCCTTGGTTTACTGAGGCAGTATATTGTAGTTCACAGTTACTTGGTAATCATTTTGCCTAGATTATCCCTATTTTGTTTTGTTATGTTATTTTTATTAAAATAAAATTAATTTACCATAGAAAACATCCTCCATGTCACTCCTTAGTTGATCTTAGGTTGCGACATATGGAAACATCTTCGGAGTCCACCGATCAAGGAATTCCTTTTGATGGAAATCCTAGTCCCTTTCCTCCTTTCATAAATATTAGTGCTCCTTATATGGCTATATTGTCCCTTTCGGGACTTACCATCAGCTTGCTAGTATGGTTGTTCTCAACCTTCTTGGCCTTGCAACTGAATATTCCTACAACTGGACAAAATCAACCTCCAGTTGATCCTAAAGTTAACCCTTTACCTTCTTCATTGGTTGTTTCTTCCTCCCCTTCTTCCTCTTCACCTGGTGAAAGTATTGACACTAGTAACCAGGTGGCTAAGAAGAAGAAGAAAGGGAAGAAGAAGAAGAAGAAGAAGAAGAAGAAAATTTAGCAAGGGGGCAACCAAGCAACCATTTCTTCGAGTGCAACTTTTGATGAGAAATCATCTGATAAGCCTCACAAACTTCGATATCCTTGCAAACTTTGTACAAGAGACAATCTTCTTTGAAATTGTTTTGGTATTCCTTAGATCTTAGAATACTGGTCTTCTCGTTCACATCATCCCATGTCATCAACTTCTGGAGATCATGTTGGTGACACACCATCAACTAGTGGTATTAAAGTTCATGGAAAGAAGGGTAAAGTTAAGTTTCCCTATAGGTTATGCAAAGGGAATCACCCCATTCACCTTTGTGCCTATCTGGATGAAGCCCAAAAAGTGTTGGATAACCGTCCTGCTTCTCCGCAGTGACTTCCATCTGGTTACAGGAGACTCTCCCTTAATCCTTCACTAGTTTATGAAGTGACTGACCCAAATCAATTGTCAATCAAACCCACTCTCTCTGAATGTGAATCCCATGAGTCTATACTAGAACAATCACATGTCGAGAAAATAGTTGACCTGATTTCACCTTCACTTAATCATACCTTTCCTGCAGAGATTGAGTATGATACCACTCAGGTTCGTTTCGTTTCTTTAGATTCCAATGAGCTTGGAGGCAACCCTCTTGTTCCATCAAGACAGGAGGAAAATCCTCCTGTTCTCGTAACTCAAGGGGGTAATTCTCCCATTCTTATGGTACCCCCTCCAAGTAGTCTGATCACTTTGATTGGAATTGACTGACAGGATGCCATCTTCCTTCTTATGTGCCTTTCCAGATCATAGTACAAGTGTATAATATGATTGTATCTGGTTCTATTATAGATGAAGGTGCATCTATGAGTATCCTTTCCTCTACTACTTGGAAAGTGCTTGGTTCGTCACCATTTGTGCCTGTTACCCAGAATCTGTTAGCTTTTAATAGAGGAACTAGTTAGCCATTAGGGGTACTTCCTCAGTTTCCTATTACTTTGGGGGGGGAATTTTTTTATCTCAATGTGATGGCAGTCCCAGGCCCTTTAGATTACAATTTACTTCTTGGGTGTGACTATGTTTATGACATGGGAGCTATTGTTTAAACACTCTTTCGAGTGATGTGTTTCCCACATGAAGGTAGAATTGTCACTGTTGTCCAACTTTCATTTCCCTATCCTAATATGGCTTCCAGTCAACCATCTTCCCTAAATGGTCCTTTTGTCCCAATGGTATCTTCCCTGCCACAGGTCAATTATGTGGCATCCTATTCCATGCCCACTTCAATTGATGATCAATTCCATGATGTTGTGCATTATGTACTGGGGGCATTGGAACCAGGTCTCTCTAATGGATTCCTTGCTACATATGCCTTCTAGAGCATTGCTCTCCCATTTGATGAGAACCTCTTTGAAGTCATTCCCTCTTATGGGTCATGATCGAGGAATCATGAGCATAGTTCCTTATCTTGTGTCAAGCTCGTTAAAAAAGGAAACATGGAATATAAGGATAGTTCTTGGTATTGTGTCAACCTCGTTAAAAAATGAAACAAGGAATATGAGGATAGTTCATGGTCTTGTGTCAAGCTCGTTAAAAGATGAAACAAGGAATATGAGGATAGTTATTTTGCTGCGTCAACCTCGTTAAAAAAAGAAACAAGTCTCAGAGCATAGTTCATTGTCTTGTGTCGAGCTCGTTAAAAAATGAAACAAGGAATATGAGGATAGTTCCTAGTCTTGTGTCAACCTCATTAAAAAATGTAACAAGGTATCTAAGCAGAGTTTCTTGTCTTGTGTCAATCTTGTTAAAAAATGAAACAAGGTATCCTAGAGAAAAGTTCCAGTTCGAGTCTTTGATTATATCTCGTAAAATCCCAGTCGATTTTTCCGCTTGATCTCATAAATGAACCTTCATTCCATCCACTTGATAGCCATGGGTAGTCTACTTAGGTGAATGTAATGAAGCTTGGGGGGCATGCACCTAGAATCAAGTCATTTCCAAGAATATTTTTTCGTTTCAAGCTTGTGTAAACATGAAACTGAATCCAAGCATAGTTCCTTATGGTTCAAGATTGTGTAAAAATGATCCCATCTCCATTTTAACCCTCATGATTTCCATTCTATCAACCTCTTACATCAGATGAGCATTGGTTTTTATCCTTCCATTGTCACTATCTTCTTGGCCAATCAGATGATTTCACTTGGTTGTTTTACACTTTTTGAGGAACTATTGCAATGAGTGGTCTTATTAGCCAGCCTCTTCACATAAATCAACATATTTTGAGAAGTTCCAACATCACCAAAACTAGCTACTATCCTAGACACCAATCGTTCCTCTAAGTGGAATCCTCTTTAAGCTCTTTTCAGACTCTCGAAATATGAAAAGATTATTGAGCTCTTGTCCTTTTCAGCTTGTAAATAGATTGGAAATGGCATCTACTCAGTATAAGTTTAACCCTTTTCTGGACTGATATAGATTACTTACGAGAAAGGAATACGTTGATTGAAAATGGTCAATAGGTTCTCTCTTGTATTATTTTATGCTTTTTCAGACTTGAGAGACAAATTTACAAAAAAGAACTTGTGGAGTTTCCTTTTTGTCCCTTTTCAAACTCCCTAAACATGAAAAGGGCTAAGTTCTCATTATCGTTAAACTTGTTAAAACATCAAATAGCGACAATTGTGTCCATCATGAGAAGACCAAGTTTCACCTTCGCTAGGCTCACTAAAAAATCACATAGCGATGGATTCACCTGAAGGGTGGAATTATACTACAAGCATAGGTTATCCTCCTCAAGCTTGTTAAAAAATAAAGAGCTATTAGTCAGCAATGACTAGGGAAAATGGGAAAAAGGGGTAAATCACTTTATGGTAGCTAGTCGTTGTTGAACATGACACTTTCACTTCATCTCTATGACTATTTGGATTGGGTTATCTGCTTAATGTTTATCATACCTATGGTATATCACACCATCCATCACTTTGGTTTTGGGTCAATGCTACCAATTCATTCATTTTCGCCGACATGTTCAAGGGAAGTCACTCAGTAAACTTCATCCTTTGCAATACTCATAAACCTTCATTTTCATGATCGCCATTCCTAAACCATGTGTTGTCAGTCACATTCCATCTCCAACATCATTACACTCATTTATTGTCATTGATGGGGGATACATCAAGGCCCTCCTGCGACGAGTCGCTTCTTGTTGACATTAGCACATTATCCAAGAAGTTGGCTTAGAAACACCCTTCCAGTACCTTGAGGTTTGCATACATCAATGGAAAGTTTCTCACTTCTGGTGACAGATTGACATCACTGGCCTTCGACCGAAAGACTTTGTATGGTGTTTGACATCAAAACATTTATTCACACCATGCAGAATGTACTACAGTACATTGATAATCATTATCATTATCGATGATCTCTCTCGCATTTGTTAATGACTTACATCATTAGATGGTGTCTTCCTATGTTCAACTTCAGATCACATATTCACATGGTTAGACTTGTACTTGAGCGAACAATTGGACAAGATAGAAGACCCTAGACCTAGTTTCATCCATCTAGGATGTGATTTTAGGAGAGTACTAAATCATCTATACAATGGCTTTACATGGATGGCCATCCTATCATGGGTCTATATCTGTAGACAACTATCTGTGTACATGTAATGAAAATTTTATATGCTGAGTATGGGTATGCCTTCCCTCAACAATTCAAGAAAAAATTCAAAATATCATGATGTTATGTATTGTAATCAATGCAGGTCACCGTTCGCTTCAGATCCTATCCGTCACATTGTAAAGCATATCACTCGACATTATCATTTTTGATTTCATGCTTTATGGGGAAACTGTTACAGGTCTATTTGGGCAAATCACCCCCAACATTCAGATCAATACAATTAGGGCTCATCACACCCTAATTCAATTGTTACATGCCCTAGAAAAGTCATCACATTGAATGCTTCCTTCTATAAAAGTTTCTTGGCCTTTCTAAAATGCCTCCTTGGGACACTAGTGCAGCCTTGGTCAGGGGTAACTGCGATGTAGAGTAGGGAGGCCAATTCTAGCCTGCACTGTAGTGCACTTAGGCCATCTTTGACCTGTGCTGGGCGCAATTGAGTGAAATTTGCATAGGGTTCTAGGAATATTCCTTGATTCTAGATCATTCTAGAAGGATCCCATCTGTTATCTCCTCCTATGAGCTTGAAATTGGATAGGTGAACGATCCATTAACCCCCTACCCTCTCATCCCTTGCTCCATGGAAACTAACTCCAAGTTTGGAAGGCCATTCAATTCCCTCATTTATGACAAAACCACCTCCATTTCCTATAAATTGAGCACTCATCATAGTGATCATGGGGATAGAATCTAAAGTTTGTAAGGAAATTCTATTGGTTTGAGAATTGAGTTCATATCAAGCAATGCTATGCTGCTATATTGGTGTGCTTTTGATGTGGCAAGGGTTGGAATGAAGCTAGAGGAGTGGTACATGATTGAACTGTATTGGGTGAAACTCTTCCTTCTACATTAATAAATAGTTTATCCCTTTTCTCATATTCTTGTTCATATCTATGATGATTATGTGTTTCAATGTCTTCAATTCCATTGGTTTATAGTAGATAGATCATGTATGCTTTGATCATTTGTTTTTTCTGTTTCTATTGACACAGGTATCAATTGATAGGGTTTAGTTCAAGTGGGAGCAACGGGAGCAATTCAAAGGGGATCAAGGAAGCAAAAGACTACAAGTAAGTTCATTCATCTCATATATCTACTATAGGAAAAGGTTAAACTACTTTATTTCTGTTGTTCTAGGTGTAACTACCCACCTAGGGAAAATGTGCTTATCCATAGACGCAAATTCCATATAACAAGCCTTGGTTGGACAAACACTCTGGAGCCCAGTAAAAGATGTGGGATGAGTTACTAGTCTTGGAGCCTTAGTTGGAACAAACACTCTAGAGAAATAGAATTTTTGGATAGAGACCAATTTGATGATGGTTTTTTGATGTATGACCATGAGGTGGAATAATTGTTTGAGGGGTTGAGGTGCTTGGCCTCTGGAAGCCCTAAATGGTTTTGATTGATGTGATTTACGAGATCCCACATTCAGGCTTGGAATATGACACGGGGGTGAATAATTGAAGAGATATTTGGCTCAACCATTATATGGTCAAGTGGAACGTGGATGTCCCATCCCGGGTTTCTATGAGGTTATTTCTTCTTGTATTTCTATGAGTATTATACTAGTTTATATGTGGATCATATGGCTATGATTTCATTGGTATTTTTGTTGTTATTATGCTTGTTATGTATGTGTTTTATGACAATAGCTATGTATTGCTCTCATCATCCCTTATATTGTAAATGGATCAACAATGTATCTATGACCTAATGGATGAAATGGAAATTAATGTGTTGAGGCATCAATTCCTCTTAGCGATTCTCAGCTAAGTATGAGACCCCTATGCTCAGATATGTTATTTACACATGTACATTACATATTCATGATATGTTTGACGAAATTCTTGTCATGGATAATAGGGGTCCAGTCAAAGTCTTATTCAAGTAATTTCATTTGTACTGTCATTTCCCTATTATCTTACTGTTTTGAAGGTGTCATTCAATTTTGTGCAGTGACCTAGGCTTAGGCATGAAAAAGTGGCTCAAATCCTAGGGAGCCTAGTACAACAATGATAAAAATAGTCCTTAGATGCTGGCATGCCTATAGCATGGGATCATCTAGATCCTTCTCGATGCTAGCATGCCTATAGCATTGGAGTGTTCGGGGGTAAAATGGTCCAAAATCTTAGTGGGACCTAGTGGCTAGTTGACATAAAGGTTGGGAGGGTTCGTGAGGGTCCTAATGTTGATGCTCAAGGTCTGTATGCTATGTTTCCATTGGTTCCACTTCGTTAACGTGACTTAGGAGGTCAAATCATATCATAGTGGCTTCTCATCACATGTTTACTCGGGTTGGCCAGTTGCTTGGGTATGTGTGGGAGGGGGGTGTTACAGAGTGGTATCAGAGCATGGTTCACCCCTCGTACTAGATGGGTTGTGTGTGTTGTTCATGCATGCATGTCAGTTGCATATGTATCTCATATGCTTTCATTCCATGTTCTTATTTCATTTGCATGATGTTGATCATGGTTGTAGTGACGCCGTCACATGGAAGTTGATGTTATTATGGTGGAGTGCATCATCATGAGGGTATGACTGGTTACATGTTGTTATATGTCACTTACATGTATCATTTTTGTATGCTTGTTTTCATTCTTGTATGGTTGGTTACATGTATCATTCTTGTAAGCTTGGCTTCAATTATTGTTTGTTTATGCTTGATTATATGTGTTTATGCGTGAGCGTGGTTGATTACACATGTTAAGGTTTGCATGTGGTCAAGTGTATAGTGATGTAATGGTTGTTGTCATGCATGAGGTCATGGTATGTCTTGTTAATAAGGCCATGCATTGATGATTGGACCGTAGCTAGAATGATGGTTTCATGGTTATATGCTTATGTGTTATGTTTTTATATGCTGTCATGATTATGTTATACATGTATCACGCTGATTTGTTGATCTTGCAGACAAGGTATCCTCCTTGAGATATACTAAGTTACATTGATTTATTGTATTTGGTTTAGCTGACATGATATACCTTGTAGGAAGAATATCAAATGGATAGCAAGATGGTAGAATACAAAGAATCTCCCTATGGATCAGATGAGTAGTATGGTGTTGGGAACTATTTTGATTTGGCATATACACTGAGAAGCTTAAAGGAAGAAATAAGGATTTCTAAGGCAGATAATGTCAAAATCATATCAGCCATGACGAGGAGCAAAAAACTAATGGGGCGTATCATAGTAGGTCACATGGTGTTCATGGGTCAGATAGTGATGACACGGTTAGAGATGGAAGATTGTTGGAAACTTCAGATAGGAGAAGGGATAGACATAGGTACCATTCTAGTTCTAGTTTTGAGAGGCATGATAATCGATATCATTATCATTTGTATAGGAGGAGTGATAGGGGATGCTTTCCAGATGAATTTAAGAAAGAAAAGTGACGAGCCCCAGAAATGGGCAATTATATGGTCTCATTTTGCCTCTTATTTTGACTTAATCAACCATTCTCATTAGTTTATTGCATGTTTTTTAATATATTTATGCTAATAGAGTGAATTGGGTTAGTCATTTTTCCATGTAGTCTAATGTGTGTTTATGTAGATTTTTTGGTCAATTTTGGACAAAGTCAAGGGATTTATGAGCAAATGGCAGCCAAAACTCGAGGAAAACAAGGTAGAGGATTTGTAGGGGGATGTCTCATTCATTCATGACCCCTTTCCTTGAATCCTCCATCAGCAACTCAGAGCACAAAGGTCCACATTGATGCATCCAAGGGACAGCTGAGCAAGTAAAGAAGGACTGCTATTTATCACCAGTTCAGGAAGCCGAGTTCCTTGATTTTAGGAGGATTGTTGGAGGACTCCATTTGTATAAATAAGGGGGATTAGATCCTTAGTAGGTTATCTAGTCATTAGTAGAATTTTCTCACTTTTGTGCAGCACTTGTTCAGCTCATTTTCGAGCTTCCTTTTTTAGAACAGTTTATGTAATGTGACTCTTATTTTTGATAATGGAGATGAGACAGTTTTTGAGCCAGCACTGATCTCTTTCATAGGGCTGAAGCACTTGGGTTAGGGCCCAACCCAAGCTACCCAACACCTCTTGCCTTATACTTATATGTTTTTTCTTCAGTTCATGAGTTAATTTCTGTTACATAGATTCATTTTACCTTGTTTAGAATAGGTTGCTTTTGATGGTTTGCATAGTTTTTTTTGTTCTAGTTGCTCAAGTAGGTTAATGCAGTGATAGGATAAGATTCAAAAAGGCCAAAAATAGGCCTTGATCTCCTTTCTCCCTTTCTAGGACTATGATTTGAGTTCAAGGCACTATTGTTGCCACCAAAAACACAATTTTGCTCTCCCATGCAATTTCTAGTGTGATGACTTGATTTGGAAAGATTAATGTATTGCTTTAGGTTCAATCACCTAGATCATTTCCTATTCTTTTACAATATATATCTTTGCATGATTTTCTATTCAAAGGTTACTTTTAGCATTTTCTGTTTGTAGGTCAGAAATTAGGTCAAGCTAGAGAAATTTTTGTTTTCATGGCATAGTTAGTCCTTTCTTTGATTAGTTTTTGTAAGTAGATGTGTAGATTTCTTGCAGAACACCTCAGATCACCATACATCTATAAAACATCCAACACCAGCTCACTTCTCATATATCTCCCAAGTCATTCACAACATTTGACCAATTTGCCCTAATTTCTCCGTTTTTCTCCATAAGCTTTCCTCTTGCCATTTGAACAAATCCAACCATCATTTTCTTTCTTGATCTTCCTTGACAAGCTCCAAACACCTCAACATCTTCATCTAGCCTTTAATTACCCTTTCCCATCATTTTTCCACCTTCAAAACTCCAAAAATAGCTCTCGGCCTCCTCTTGTAGATCCTCCTGTAGATCCCCTGTAGCCTCCTGTAGAATTCCCTGTAAGTGGTTTTTCAAAATCAAATTGCAATGGAAGTCCTCAAAAGGGTACTAGTGGCTTCTTAGGACCTCTCCACACCTTCCTCCACCTCTTCAAAAGCCAAATCCATCTTCCTTTGCCACCAAACCTCTGCCTAATCACAACCAGATAAATCAAAAGCATAATAATTTCACATAAAAACACTCAAAAGCACAAAAATATGTTTTCTTCTCATTTCTTTTTAGAAGTAGATTGAATAAATGAAATTTACCTTTTCAGTAGTAAATGGAACTCATTTCATTAGTTTTCATCTCTTTTCCTGCAAAAGTAGGGTTAGTAGGTAAATTAGGGTTTGCTAAGGTTTGTGTTTCATTTCAGTTTTCCTTCTCTTTCTGCAAATAGAATAGCCTTTGTCGAGTTATCTTTCTTTCATCATAGTTAAAAGCTTCTTCGGGAAACTCATAGAATTTGGCTTAAGCTCCTAGTGATCTTGCACTAGTTGACCAAGTGATAGCCTACAGTAACAACTAGTACTTGTGCATACAACACCGTCGCTTCCAAGTTTGTTACGAACTACCGAGTTGATAAAAGTAAATAAGGAAGCCCCATAATTTGTAGCATTATTGTTGCAATACTGGTGCTCACCACTTTTTGGCGTCATTTCTGAGGAAGCGTCAAAGTAGTTTGTGATTATAGCTTTCTTCTATTTTCTACTGCAACATTCTACTAAGTAGTTTATTTCAGAAAAAGTGGAGTAGTTGTTTCATTTCAATTATGCAATTTAAATTCTACAAAAGTATATTAGGCATTTCCTGTGTTCATTTCAATTCTGCAATTTCCATTTTAGCAAAAGTAGATTAGTTATTTCCCGCTTTCATTTCAATTTTGCAATTTCCATTTCAGCAAGAGTAGATTAGTCATTTCCTCGCTTTCATTTCAATTCTGCAATTTCCATTCCAACAAAGTAGATTAGTCATTTCCTTGCTTTCATTTCAATTCTGCAATTTCATTTCAGCAAGTTCATTTCAGCTAGTTGCAATTTGTTGTCTAATCCATTTCAGTTTTGTAGGTACAATTAGAAAAAACAAAAATCACCCAAAAAGATATTTCATTTCGTGCCTCGTACAAATAAAGATAATTCAGGGAAATTCCTACCCAAAACCCCCACCACATCACTAAGTCACACTTTCGGTGGCAGTGATCCAAAAGAACCTATAGATGAACCACTAGAGATATACAAAGATCCTATAGTAGAAGAAGAGCAAGAAACCATTCCTCCTGAGACCATGGCTGAAAAGAGAAACGTTAGAGGGAATGGGGAAAAAGTAGAGGGTACCTTTCCAATCTGAGAGACCAATGGGGACACTAAAATGAAGAACATAAGTCCCTCAGCCTTACCTCACTTCCATGGGTTGACTAGCGAAGATCCTGATAACTTCTTGTTTGAATTTGTTGTTATCTGTTGGACCTATGACTATGCAGAAGATGAGCAGAAATTGAAACTGTTTCCTTCTACCCTCAAGGATGCAGCATTGCACTGGTTCATGGGGTTACCTAGCAATTGCATCACAACTTGGGTTCAGATGCAACAAGCCTTTAACAACAAATACCGGGACTACTGTAGGTCAAAGGATACCAAGGAAGAAATCTTTCGAATGACCATGGGAAGCGATGAATTCTTGGAAGATTATGAAGAGAGGTTTCAGCTTAGTTATGAAAGGGCCAGGTGCACACTTGACCCTGAATCTCCGAAGTTGGTCCTACTCAGAGGAGTCTTGGAAGACCCCCTAGATACCCTATATTTGCTAGCTATGGGGGGACATCTACCAACTACTGTATGAAGACATAAAGACTGTGTTTAGAAACCATTCTAGGGCAGCTAGAAAGAGAGGTAGGGGAAGTCAACCCTTAGCCAATACATCCTCATCCAGTTCATCTCTTAGAGGTGAATTTGAAAATCTACTGGAAGATTTCAAAAGCGAGATGAAGCAGACTCTTGCCATGCAAATGGATACCTTTCATTTCAAAAGAAAACAAGAGAAAGCCGAGAGGGCTTTGGCCATTTTTTGTCATAGGTGGACTAGAAGGTATCCTAGGAATGAATGTCCATTCAAATCTATAAAAGTGTGTTCAATCTGTGAAGAAGACCATTCTGCGAATCGGTGCCCTTCCTTGTTCAGACTTAAAGCTGCATACCCGGGGGCCGAAGGAGCTACTGAACCACTCTATTTCATGAACGAAAGGAGGCCACATGGGCCCAGACCTTAACAACAGGGAATGCAAGGGACATCCTAGACATATTACAACCCCAATAAAGCCACTTCCATTCCTTCTTGGGGTCCCCATGCTCATCCTTCCTGGTCCACACCCCCTCCTTGGTCATATCCATCTCAATACCATGGTCAACCAGCTGCTCATTCATTTCACTCTTATGCTCAGCCATAGCCTCAGTGGAATGCACCTCATCAAGGGTGGAGGCCCGAGTACAACTCTCCTCCCACTCTTTTGCCTCCACCACATGATCAACCACAACCATTACCTCCTACTCCACCAAGGCAACCCAAAATACCTACTCAATCGAACCTGAACCTGAATAACAGATAGGCCCAACAGGTATATAGTGGTGAAACATCATGCCCAACCTATGTTGTGGAGATTCATGAGATTAACCTATGATTTGGGAAGGTTCTTCCCAATAACCATCCTCCCCCTAAGGAGGATGAAGAAGAAAAAGAGGAAAGTGAACCAAAAGCCAATCCACCCTTTCCTGAGAGATTAACTGAAACAACACAACCTACCCCAGAAGAAACTGAACTTCTGGGAGAATTGAAACAATTGTGTGTAAAGATACCACTTCTCCAAGCCATAAAGGATGTGCCTATATATAACAAGATAATCAAGGAGAAGTGCTTCAGACACCCAGGCAGGTGGAGGAGAGATGCTCCAACTATCAATGTCATAGGACAATTGTCCGACCTATTGTTGGGGTAGGTAATATGTCCTAAATATCTAGACCCTGGAAGTCCTATAGTCGATGTCCACATCAATGGCACCATAATCCCCCATACCCTGATTGATCTAGGGGCTGCCATTAATGTGATGACCAAGGACATTATGCTCAAGCTCAACCTTTAGGCCCCCCTAAGAAAGACCACAATAGTACTAGAGTTAGCAGACCGCTCCATTGTGACCCCTAAAGGGATTGTGGAAGATGTAATGGTCTCCATCGATTCTTGGGATTACCCTACTGATTTCCTAGTTCTCCAACCAAAGGCAAAGCTCACTGGGTATCCTCTCATCCTGGGAAGACCCTGGTTGGCTACTACATATGCCTACATTAGTTTTCGATCTGGGAACATGACAATCAAGAATGGGCATATGTCCAAGCAGCTAGTCCTATATCCTCCTACCCAACCTTTGTTAGAACATGATTTACCTCTCTGGTTGGAGGACGAAGATGAGGATGAAGTCTATTCTGCATCACTATGTG
>APFE031121603.1:189412-224961 GCA_000404065.3 Pinus taeda
AAGGCCACCAAGAAGGACCATTTTCCTTTGCCTTTCATAGATCAAGTGTTAGATGGCCTGGCAGGGAAGAAGTTCTTCTCCTTCATAGATGGGTTTAGTGGGTACAACCAGATCCAAATCAGCTCGGAAGACCAAGATAAGACCATTTTCACTTGTCCTTGGGGTACCTTTGCATATCGGGTCCTTCCTTTTGGATTATGCAATGCTCCCTCCACTTTCTAGAGAGCAGTAATAAGTATATTTGTTGAACTATTTCATGATGTAGTGGAAATATATATGGATGACTTTACCCCTTATGGTTCTAACTTCTAGGAAGCTTTGTCTAACCTGGGAAAAGTTTTTGACAAGTGTATTGAAATGAACCTGTCCCTCAGTCCTGAAAAATGTGAATTCCTGATGACTGAAGTGACTGTGCTAGGTCATGTAATTTGTCAGCAAGGATTACAAGTGGACCTTAACAAAATTGCCATAATCCAAAGGGTCCCATCTCTTCAAAAGGTAAGAGATGTTTGAAATTTCCTAGGTTTAGTAGGGTATTATAGAAGATTCATTAAGGATTTCAGTAAGCTAGCCTCTCCATTGTTTGGTCTTTTGGGAAAAGATGCTGAGTTTATATGGACTGACAATTATCAAGAGGCTCTGGATACCTTGAAAAGTAAACTAGTGATTTCCCCAATTTTGAGAGGCCCAAACTGGGCCCTACCTTTCCACATTCATATCGATGCCTCGAACAAAGCGATACGAGCAGCCTTAGGGAAAATTGATGAGAAGTTGCCTTATGCCATATATTTTGTAAGTAAAAACCTATCGAAGGCAGAATTAAACTACATTGTAACTGAAAAGGAGCTCCTAGCTGTAGTCCATTCCCTAAATAAGTTCAAACACTACAGCACTAGCTATCAAACATTTGTACACACTGATCATGCTACAATTAGGTATTTAATGAACAAACCATATGTAAATGCTCATATTATTAGATGGTTAATTTTATTGCAGTAATTTGATTTAACCATTGTTGATAAGTCGAGTAAGGAAAATGTTGTTGCTAATTTTCTGTCTAGAATAGATCTGCCTGCAAGTGAAGAAGGAATGGTGGATGATCAAATGCCAGATGAACACCTATTTTCTATGTCAGTACTCTCTCCATGGTTTGCTGATATAGCAAATTACTTGGTTTCCGCACAGTTCCCACCACACCTGTCCTCAAAAGAGAAGAGCAAGATCATGAGGAAAAGTGCCCCTTTCACTTAGATTGGGGGCAATCTCTTCAAACTCGGCCTAGATCAAGTTTTGAGGAGATGTGTCAGGGAGGAGGAAGTTTTTAAAATTCTCCTAACCTGTCATGATGGGCCTTGTGGGGGCCATTTTGCAGCAAAGAGGACTGCCTTCAAAATCCTGCAAGCAGGTTACTATTGGCCCACTCTTCAGCAAGATGCAAGGAGATATATTAGCCAATGTGACTGATGTCAAAGGATGGAGAAACCTACTCCAAGGGATGAGATGCCCCTGCAACCTCAAGTGACTTTCGAGCCATTTGAGAAGTGGGGCATGGAATTTGTGGGTCCTGTTAACCCTCCTTCAAAGTAGAAATCTTACATCATCGTGTGCACTGATTATCTGACAAAATGGGCAGAAACAAAGGTGATCAAGGTAGCAACAGAAGAAAAAGTAGCTGAGTTTTTGAGATAATATATTCTACAAGTTTTGATATCCAAGAGAATTAGTCACAGATCAAGGAAGTTAGTTTACCTCCAATCTGATTGAAGACTTGCTCACACATCACAAAATTAAGAACATAACTTCCACCCCTTGTCATCCATAAGAAAATGGATAGGTGGAAGTCACTAACAGAGCTTTGGAAGGGATTTTGACCAAGGTAGTGAGCAACAATAGAAAAGATTGGGCAGATCGATTGGTTGAGGCCACCTAGGCCTATAAAACCACCTAGAAGACCACCATAGGGTTCACATCCTATGAGCTGGTCTATGGGAATAAGGCTTTTTTGTCAATAGAATTTGAATATAACACACTAAGGATGGCAGCTTAGCTGGACCTAGATCTCAGCCGTGCACAAAAGGAAAGGTTACTTCAACTAAATGGATTGGATAAACAAAGATTGCAGGCCCTTCTCCACTCAGAGGTAGTCCAGCTTCAAAGGAAAATATGGCATGACAGACACCTCAAAAAGAAACAATTCCAAGAAGGAGATTGGGCGTTGCTGTATGATTCAAGGCATAAAGATTTCAAGGGCAACTGAGGACAAGATGGTTGGGACCGTAAACAGTAGAAAGGTGCAATGACAATGGTTCAGTTTTGATCAGGATCATCAATGAAGAAGCCATCCACATGCTTGTCGATGGCCATAGGTTGAATATCTACAGGAAGCCCCTCTCCAAGCAAGAATTCATTGAGAATCTGAGTAAAACAGTGTTGGTGGTGGAGCAAGTCTCTGCCTCCACTTCACCCACACCCTAAAAAAAAAGCAGCAATGAAAAAGAGGAGAATAAAAGATCCCTGGGTGAAAACCTCCCCTTGGAGGAATCTAGGGTAGGCAGTGAGGGTAAAAACCTCCTGGAGGTGCCCCAACTGTCTCATAAAAAAAAAAAAAAAAAAAAAAAAAAAAAAGAGAAAAAAACAGAGAAAAAGGAAAAATAGGAATAGAAAAATTAACTTCTTTTGAATGCATTGCAGATGGAAGGAGGGCCACAGAAGAAAAAGGGACATGGCTAAGCTAAATACACCCCTAATAAACCATCTCACCATCACTATTGTCTTTTCCCAGTCCCTGGTCTCACCTGTTCTAGAAAATTATGCGTCCTATAGGAGGATCTGTGCATTCTACACGAGGCTCCTGTAGAAATCACAGAGGGCTCGAAATCAAGTCCAGAAAAGGATCAGAGGGCTAAAAACTTGTCGAGAAGACCTGTGGACCCCCCTACCACCATTCATCCTCCTAAATCTCCATTCCATACCTGCACCACTGCATTTCCACTCGCTTCTTTCTTCCATGCACAGAAAACACATAAATCCTGTTTCTTTTTGTTTAAAACAAAAATGAAGAATAAACAAGGAGCACTCTTAACTTATCTCTTACCTAGTCCATACCAGCTACTTTTCCTTGACCGACAAAACCTTCCTCAGCTACCTCTCTAGTCCCTTCTCAAGCCTCAGCCAAAAGTTTTAGAGGGAGAAGCAGTTACAGGAAATCCTATAGGATTCATGTAGCAGCTGATCCCCTTAAAAATCGAGCTCCAGAGGCAGGGTCAGTGCAGCTACAGATGATAAAATGTGCTAGGAACTAGTCCTGATTAAAGATCACCCACATGAGGTAGCCAAGCCACCAATTTAGAAGCCACTAGCACTAGCAGTAGCAATCCATGAACATAACGCCAATGTCTGAGCATGCAACAACACGGTAGCGACTAACAAGTAAGTGACTAAACCCGTTCCTCTATTGCATGAGTATAATTTAGAAACTGCATGGACAAGTGAGATGGTTGTGATTAAATGAGATTAGTTGCCAGCTCACTAGCCACCCTCATCCAGTTTAAATAATGCCTTGTCCAGTTCAAACAACTCTCAGTGGGTGCAATCAGCATGTGTGTTCAGTCAACTCGGGAAAACTCAAAATAGGTAGTGGCGACGTATAACGGGAATGATGGCAGTGATTGCAGGTAGGCGACATGAAGATTCATAATGGAACTGAAGTAGGGACCAACAGTCTGGATGGGTATAACATACCCTTCCTTCCACCTCACCTCTTCACCACAAAACACTCCTGTAAGCTTAAGAACGTTGCAGGCGACACCTCCACCACCTTTGTTTTCATTTGTATCGATGTGTTCTCAGCTGTAGAAACCTACCTACCACCTCCAGAACCTCGAAACAGTTGCTCTCTACCAGTTTCAAAACCCATTTACTTATTAGGCTCTACAGGAGCATTATCAGACTCTATGAGAGCAGAAACACGGTCCTACAAGAGCCTTTCTACAGGAGGGCCAGTGAGCAGCCTCGCAGAGGGAAATTTAGGATTTTATGGCAAATTTGAGCTCGAAAAGGTAGGCTCAATAAAACCACTCTGCATTTCCATATATCTACAAAAGGTGGTAGGATTTGAAGTGAAGTATTGATTTGAAAAGAAGGAAAGTGAGAACAGAGTTTTCCTGTGCGTTTTTTTTTAAAGATATACAGTTTCTCCACTTGCTCTGTGCATTGAAATACTGTCTCTTTTCCTCCGTGGTATTCTCCTATGTAAAGAGATGATGCAACTCTAGAAATTAAGCCTATAAAAAAGTGAATTTGCATTGGGTAGTCTGTTATTTTGTGAAAGGGAAAAAACATTGTTCTATATACTCTCTATTTTTTTTAAGAGATTGTTTCCCTCAAATAGACCGAGAGGTAAATTAAGTTTGAGAATAGAGTTTGAAGGGAAGGAAAATTGCGGTTTGCCTTTTTTAAAAAGGAAGAACACGAAAAAACTCTCTCTTTGGTTCTAGAAAGAAAACCTCAGTTGTTCCTCTATTTTCGGGTTTGAAATTTGTTGCCTTCCTCCTCACTTGAAACATGCCAGTAGTCTCTAAACATCATGACAGGGGGTTTTATGAGGAAGGAGCCTCTGAATTCAACTAATTTGCATGAACATACAGAAGTGGTAGCCCTCTTTACCAGGGTAAATTGGATGCCTTTCTTTGAAAAATTTCATGGGTATGATGAGGAAGTCACAAAAGAATTTTTATTGTCTTTAAAACCTCACTCAAAAACCCATGCCACAATTAGTTTCAGGGGTCTAACCATAGAACTTACACCAGAATTCATCAGCAGGATTACAAGTCTCCCACTTGGACTACCATGGAGCAAAGAAGAAAAACCACTAGGCCAAGTGGCCAAGAAGACCTTTTTCCAGCCTGATGAACATCTCGTGGGGGATAAGAATGGCATCAAGAGGACAAGTATACCTTATCCATGGGGTGAGGTCAGTTATCAGATCATGAAGTATATCTCTTGTGAAGGAAGATAGAACATAGTTTATGGGTATCATTTTAGATTGTTACATGAACTAAGATATGGCATGGACCTTCCTACATCCACAAAACTCAGTATTCCATATTTTCTCCTCCAATCCTTGATAAATTCTAGCACCAAATTGAAGGCAGGGGTTCCATACTAGTTGACCCATCACGGACTAATTAAATTACTAGTGGAGGATGCCCTCCACACTTACACAATCCCCATATCCTGGGATATTTTCAGGAACATGACTAAAGAGGATGATATATAAACTATCACTGATGACCTTAGTCCATCTGGAAGTGAAGAGTAGGAACAAAAAGGGGAAGCTGAGAAGGAAATCCATGAAGAAGAGGAACCCCACACAAAAGAAGAAGGAAACCAGATAGAAGAGGAGAAACACGACACCACCAAAGATGAGACTAAAGCAGAAAAGAAGAAAGAACCAAAAGCAAAAAAGAGTAAAGCCACAACAGAGAAAAAGAAGAGGCCAAGAACTGAAAAGAAGAAGCCTAAGACAGTTTAGAAAAAGGTTGCCACAGGAAAAGCAGCAACTAAGCAAGCAGAGGAGAAAACAACACCAGAGATAGCATAAATAAAACCAACATAAATAGGAAAAACAACAGATGAAGAAGAAGAAGCAAAGCAAGAAGAAGTGTCTCGTGAGACACTAACAAGAGAGATAGCAGCTGTTCTTGCTGCACTTAGTACTCCTGCCAAGCCCAAAGGAAAAAGGAAGAGACAACCATCTGTGTACTTCAAGGCTCAAAAGAGCACCAGAATAAAGATGGGGAAGCCTCAGTCACCTTCAAAGGAGCCCATCATCATTGAGGATTTAGCTACTGCAACAAGGGAGGAATCTCCCTCCAAAACCCCCATCACTTACGAAAGAGGAAGTCCTAAGACCTCTACTTGGAAAGAAAGGATCAAACTAATGGATTGTACAATAGTTCTACAGGAGGTGCATACCTCTCTACAGGAGACATTGGAAAAGCTCCAAGGAAATGAAAAACTTGAAAAGAAGGTAGAAGAACAGACCAAGGAGGAAGACAAGGCAAAGGAGATACCAAAGCTTGGACCTCAGCCTAACTTAGGCTCTTACTACAGCCTTTTGGAAGGTGGGAAGATCATCCCACAAAAGTTTGCAGTCCCTCTTTTCTTCGAGCTGGAAAGGAAAGGGTCAGGACCCATACATGGATGCAGACTGCAAAATCAAAAGGGGTGGGAGACATTAGGCACATGGAAAACAAATTGAGGGAGATGGGAAAAGAATTGAGCATGGTCAGGCATATAGAAGGCATTAGAAGAGCTCAATTAGAGGTAGAAAATGAAATATTAAAGAAGCAACTGCAAGAAAGGTAACCTCAAGGAGGAAATGAGCTGTCAATCTTAAAAAGATAGCAACAGGAAGAGGAACCCTAGGTAGACAGTGAGACATCAATAAAATAGCAACACGAAAGGGAATCCAAGGTAGAAAATGAGGTGGTGATCTTGAGAAGGCAGCTACAGTAAAAGGAAGCCCAATTAGCCTGCATGGCCAGCTGGGCTATGGAGGCATTATAGTGTAGACAGCTAGCCAGATAATATGCAGTGTACCTCAAGGATCAGTGGCTCCAATTTCAAATCAATACATTGGTCCAGAGAGGTACAATACCTTTTCAGGATTGTGGCCAATTCATGCATCTATGTGATCATAGTTTAGCTAAGGACAAAGCGAAGCTACCAGAGTTTTACTTGCACAATGTGGTGGTGAGATCCAGTATTGTAGCAATAATGCTACAACTCCTGGGGCTTCCTGTCTCTCATTTTATCAACCCGGTAGTTCGTACAAACTTGGAAGCGACGGTGCTATATGCACAAGTACTAGCTCTTGTCGCAGCTGTCACTTGATCAGCTGGCACAAGTCCGCTAGGGCTCAAGCCAACTTCTATGGCTCACAGAAGAAGCTTTATCAATGATGGATGAAAGCTAGCTCAAAGAAGACTAGTCTACTTGACAAAAATGAACTGAAAGTAAATCTAAGCATGTAAACCTAGGAAACCCTAATTTAACTAGTCTAATCTCTATAATGCAATGAATGTGAATGAAACTTCTACCAATGCTGCTGATACCTCTAATAAGTGAAAATGCATGGATCTAAACTACTTGCATCATAAAAGACATGTTTTTGTACTTTTCATTAAGTAGGTGGAATGATTGTGATGTTGTGCTTATCATGGTTTGGTTGTGCAGATGGGATGGAGAAGGAAAGAAAGCGTGGGACAGGTTTGGGAGGCTAGGTGAGGTTCCTATGGACCCTTAGCATCCATCCACAGAGGTTTTCCACGTTTAGAAGCTCGACAACCGAGTGAATGGCCTCCTACAGGATGTGTGCAGGGGATCCTATAGGATACTCAGGGGTTTCTACAGGATGTCTCTAAACTGCTACAGGATGATCTACCGTGAACGATTGAAGTGATGGAATGATAGGAAGAGATATGTGAGGTAGGGATAAGGCTGGTGATGGCTCAGAAGTGGAAGAATGAGATGGGAGATGGGTGTAGGAAGTATGTTGAAGGTGAAGAGTGATGTCAATGAAAGGTCAAGAAATGAAGCTTCGTGAGGAATGGAAGACTTTAGGAGAGGGCAAAACGAAGTGAGGGTTGGGGAGATATGGTTGCATGCGTGATCAAGATGGAGGTAATGGTAATGGAACGAGAAAGAGAAGTGTAAATGAAACAAATGATTATGACTGTCACCAAACCGAAAATACATCAACCTAAACTACTTATGCCGTGAATTCAATGAACAGAAATCCAAAACGCGAAGAGAAATATGTATGAGGCTGTGATGAAAGTATGTGTGCAGGTGTGACTGACAAGGAAGCATCTAATCAAGACCGTGACTATATTGCAGCAATCATCAAGTAAAGTAATGCGTGTTTTTGGTGGCTAGTTATGGACTGCACCCCAATCTTCAAGAGAGATGGCAGTGAGCCTTAACAACCGTTTTGCTGGAGCTCCAATTGATAGTATATATCCTCTGCTACACTAAGCAAGTGGAAACAACTGTACCATAAGAAAAATCTATCCTACTCATAAGAAAACCAAATCACCAAACTGTAATTCAAATTGCATGTGCAAACGAAAGCTTAAAGTGCTGGAAATGAAATGGAAACAACACTACAGCAGAGGGGATCTATGGCTCTCAGGTTGGGCCCTAACCTGAGAGCTATAGTCTCCTAAGAAAACTCAGAAATAGATCACAAACTGCCTTCTTTATTCATAATATGATGTCAGGCCAAATTGGCTTACAAAAAGGAACAAAACTGAACTGTGCTCCAAAATTACAATGATAATACGAGAGTTTCAACAACCATCCAAGGCTAAGGCCTTCAAATTTATACAAAAACGATGAGCCACAGAGTTCCCTTGATTTTAGGAGCTTGGTTGTCCAACTAGAGTCTAACTGCGGATCCTGTAGGGCAGTCATAACTACTGCTCTTGTAGAACAGTTTATGACTGATGTTCATGTAGGACAGCTGGCTGCTTCTTGAGCTCGGAGGGGAGATGGATTGGAGCTCAGAGTTCTTGGTGGGAATCACGAGGAATGTCCCAAAGCCGTGGACATCTCTCCACAAAATCAGCAGTGCCACCTCATTGTCTCCTTATCCCCTTTTTCATTGTCTCTTGCTCCCTTTTTAATGCCAAAACCTGGAATCATAATGCATTAGTCACGTAGATAAAGTGTCTAACCTTCTTCCTACAAACAACATGAATAAACTAAGAAATGCATGCATAAGCAAATAAAGATGAATGGTTTGAGCAAGTAAAATAGGCCAAAATGAGCCCAAATTGTACCAAAATTGGGGCTCATCACGTGGCACTTACTGGCATGAACTTATGGGATTCAAATGCTGTGTTGGGAGACTTGCAGCTGATGGCCATGCCATCTTGGATGAGCCATGAAGAGAAAAGGGCAGCGGAGATCCAGAAAATGATGGAAAAAGAGCTAAATAAACCCCTGATGATTAGAGCAAAACCAACAAAACCCATGGCTCTCATCTATGCCCACCAACACCTTGCAGCTAGTCCCCAAGTTGTCCCTAACTATGTTGATAAGTAGGCCCAGGATATTTCTCATTTCGAGGACATGGAGAGATTGTTTCGAGATGACTGCATTCATGCCTGCATGAGAAGGTGGACCACATTGCCACACAGCCTACGGATTAGGGAGTATCACTCCCCAAACAGGATGAGGGAAGCCATGAGGAGAGTGCCACTGTATAAGCACTCTATGCAAAGTTTGAAGGCGAATTGGATTGGCCTCAAATTCAGTCCTCCACTACTGCTAGGACTACTGGAAGGAGTAAAAGAGGAGGAAGAACAAAAACAGTGGGAAGAAGTGGATAGAAAGGCGGGTTTCCATTATAAAGAGGAAGATATCACATCTGAGGCATGGGATGTCAGGGAATCTATCAAAGCCATCAAGGATGAAGAGTTAGACTAGTTGATCAGAGGGTGAGCAACCCATTCAGTAGGCGGGTGATGATGAGCCCCAGAAATGGGTAATTATATGGGCTCATTTTGCCTCTTATTTTGACTTAATCCACCATTATCATTAGTTTATTGCATGTTTTTGAATATATTTATGCTAATAGAGTGAATTGGGTTAGTCATTTTGCCATGTAGTATGTGTGCTTTATGCAGTTTTTTTTGGTCAATTTCGGACAAAGTCAAGGGATTTATGAGAAAATGGCAGCCAAAACTCGAGGAAAATAGGGAAGAGGATTTGTAGGGGGTTTCTCCTTCATTTATGACCCCTTCCCTCGAATCCTCCTTTAGCAACTTGGAGCACAAAGGTCCACATTGATGCATCCAAGGGACAGCCGAGAAAGTAAAGAAGGACTGTTGTTTATCTCCAGTTTTGGAAGCCGAGTTCCTGATTTTAGGATGACTATTGGAGGAATCCATTTGTATAAATAAGGGGGCTTAGAGCCTCAGTAGGTTAGCCAATAATTAGTATAATTTTCACACTTTTGTGCAACACTTGTTCAGCTCATTTTCGAGCTTCCTTTTTTAGAACAGTTTATGTAATGTGACTCTTATTTTTTTATAATGGAGATGAAATAGTTTTTGAGCCAGCACTTATCTCTTTCAGAGGGCTGAAGCTCTTGGGTTAGGGACCAACCCAAGCTTCCCAACACCTCTTTCCTTGTACTTATATGTTTTTGCTCCAGTTCATGAGTTAATTTATGTTACATAGATTCATTTTACCTTGTTTAGAATAGGTTGCTTTTGATGGTTTGCATAGCTATTTTTGTTCTAGTTGCTCAAGTAGTTTAATGCAATGATAGGATAAGATTCAAAAAGGCCAACAACAGGCCCTAATATCCTTTCTCCCTTTTTGGGACTATGATTTGAGGTCAAGGCACTACTGCTACCACCAAAAACACAGTTTTGATCTCCCACGCAATTTCTAGTGTGATGACTTGATTTGGAAGCATTAATGTATTGCTTCGGATTCAATTTCCTAGATCATTTCCTATTCCTTTCCAATAAATCTCTTTGCATGCTTTTCTGTTCAAAGGTTACAGTTCAACATTTTCTATCTGTAGGTTAGAAATTAGGTCAAGCTAGAGAAATTTCTGTTTTCATGGCATAGTTAGTTCTTTCTTTGATCAGTTTTTGTAAGTAGATGTGCAGATCCCTTGCGAAACACCTAAGCTCACCATACATCCATAAAAAAACCAGCACTAACTCACTTCTCATAGATCTCCCAAGTCATTCACAACATTTCGCTAATCTTCCCTAATTTCTGCATTTTTCTCCATAAGCTTTCATCTTGCCATTTGAACAAATCCAACCATCATTTTCTTTCTTGATCTTCCTTGAAAAGCTCCAGACACCTCAACACCTTCATCTAGCCTTCATTTACCCTTTCCCATCATTTTTCCACCTTCAAAACTCTAAAAAAAACTCTCAGCCTCCTCTTGTAGATCCTCTTGTAGATCCCCTGCAGCCTCCTGTAGAATTCCGTATAAGTGGTTTTTTTAAATCCGATTGCAATGGAAGTCTTCAAAAGGGTACTAGGGGCTTCTTAGGACCTCTCCACTCCTTCCTCCACCTTTTCAAAAGCCAAATCCATCTTCATTCGCCACCAAACCTCTGCACAATCACAACCAAATAAATCACAAGCATAATAGTTTCACATAAAAACACTCAAAAGCACAAAAAGTTGTTTTCTTCTCATTTCTTTTCAAAAGTAGCTTGAACAAATGAAATTTACCTTTTTAATAGTTAATGGCACTCATTTCATCAGTTTTCATCTCTTTTCCTGCAAAAGTAGGGTTAGTAGGTAAATTAGGGTTTGCTAGGGTTTGTGTTTCATTTCAGTTTTCCTTCTCTTTTTGTGAATAGAATAGCCTCTGTCGAGTTAGCTTTCTTTCATCACAGTTAAAAGCTTCTTCTGGAAACTCATAGAAATTGGCTTAAGATCCTAGTGATCTTGTGCTAGCTAACCAAGTGAGAGCCTACAGTAAGAGCTAGTACTTGTGCATACAGCACTATTGCTTCCAAGTTTGTTACAAACTACTAGGTTGATAAAATTAAAGTAGGAAGCCCCAGGAGTTGCAGCATTATTGATGCAATACTCGTGCTCACCAAAAAGCCACCTATATTTGATGGAGAGATGAAGAAATCATAGGATGCATAGGAATGGTTTCTCGGTATGAAGAAGTTCTTTAGGTTGCATGAATATTCAGACAACATGAAAGCTAGAGAAGCTACATTTAATCTCAAAGGTAAAGTAGACATTTGGTGGGAATATGTGAAGAATGTTAGAGGTATACATGAGGAAGACTTGACTTGGAGTGACTTTGAGCGACTATTCAAGAGGAAGTATCTATTAGAGAGATAATTTGATGACAGGGTAAGATAATTCTATGAGGTAAATATGAGATCTATTATAGATGATGAATACACTAGCAAGTTATTAGAGCTACTGAGATATGTGCCTTACCTCAAGGAGGACAAGGTCAAGATTCAGAGATTCACTAGTGGGTTGATAGAATTGAGCTTGATGAGCCTAAATCATTGGAGGAGGCCATCCAAAATCTAAAGCATTGCTATGAACAATCATAGAAAAAGTCTAAGACTAAGCCGGAATGGAAGGGTAATGCAAAGAACAAAGGAAAACGGGATAGGAAGCAGGTAAGACCACAAGGTTGAGGTAATAAAGCGAATGTTGCACCACCTAAGAGGTTCAATGCATTCCATAGAGGATAGGGACATCGATCCGAGGAGCAGAATAAGGAGCCCATGCGGTGTTGGACTTGTGGAGGAGATAATAACATGAGAGATTGTCCACAGTATCAGGGTGGTAGGCCTTAGATATACAGTGCACATGACACATAGACTATTGGGGATGTTGGTCAAAGAATTCCTTGTATTTATGCGACATTGGATAACAAATAGGTAGACCATCAGGCATTTATCTTTCAGATGGACGGTAAGGTTTGTGTTCAAGTAATTTCAATTTTAATTGACCCGAGATCTAATTATAGCTATGTTAGTCTTGACTTGGTGAATAAGTGTGGTTTGAGTAAGGAATTGCATGAAAAATATTGGTTAGTGAAATTGGCTACAAGTACAGAGAAGCAAGTTCATCATTGGGTAAGAGCTTGTGCATTTGATTTGAATGGTATGCCTACCACAACACATTTGAATGTATTACTATTGGGATCATACAATATGTTGTTGGGCATGGATTGGTTGTACTTTAATAGAACCAAGGTGGATTTTTATGATAAATCTATTGAGTGCTTGGATGATAATGGGGAACCAAGAGTCTTAAAGGGTAAGACGAAATCCACATTAGTTAGGAGCGTGACAACTATGCAAGTAAAGCATAGTCACAGAAAAGGGTGTGTGTCACTTGCAGTACACATTTCTAGTGACCAGGGCAAGGAAGTTGAGGATGCATATGTTTTGAGCAGGTACGCAGTTCTGCAGCAGTTTTAGGATGTATTTCCTAAGGAAATTATAGAGTTTCCACCTCATAGGGAGGTAGAATTTTCTATTGAGTTGGTTCCCGGGGCAACTCAAGAATCAAAAGAACCTTACAGGATGAGTACACCCTGTTATCCTCTACAATTTCTTAGGCTGACGAGGAGATCGAAAGACGTAACCTCGAACCACTTTCAGCTCAGTAGCTAGCCCTACTAAACCAGAGAGGGATCTCTCTAAGGATTTGTCAATGAATAACTATATAGAAAAAGTTTTTAGGCTAGATATGAAAGTTTTATTTTGAGTATTTGTGAATTTAGGGTTTTTTGTTTGTTGTACTAGAGTTTAGAGTAGGTAATTAGGTCTAGGCTTCAAGTAGGCAGTGGGAAGTATAAAACTGAGCTAGATATTAGTGTTTTATGGTTCACTTAGAGTATTTGTCAGTGTAATATATATTTGTGAGTTTAAGAGAACCTAATGAGCATGTGAAAGCATGAATTCATTAGTTTTAGAAGAAAAGAAACACAACTATGATTTCCACATAAACAAAGCTTAAATTCAAGATTTTTGTCTATATAACTACAAGGAAATTCATAGGAGAAGATAAATAATGTAAAGAGAGATAATTTATCCACTAAAAATTTATAGGAAAATAAAACAACACCATAGACTCATTGAAACTAGAATTCATGAAATGTAGTTGCAACTGCTCCTGTATTAGCTGTAAGAGAACATAAGATACAATCCTTCTCCATAAAACTCCAACCCTTATCTCTAAATGAGAAATGATACATATAGACTCAATTGAACCACTTCCCCACCTTCAGGAGTTGAAATCCTAGGTGGTAGAACTATTTCCAAGATTCTCTCAACCAACAGGAAAGAGTGAGAAGGTCAAATACAAACACTTCTTTTAGACTTTGTTTTGGATTTTGCTTCCTTAATGAGGCCTATTAACCATAAAAACAACCTATCATGTCTATTTATCTCATCATTACATCATTTAAACTCAAAATACTTCAATTACATCAAGAGTTTCGACTTTGACCAAGTCAAATTGAAAACTAGGAAATTACACAATGAAATTCAAATTAAAAACTTAGAAATGTTTAGAAGCGCAACACCCACTTTGGGCCCGCTTTAAGGTGCCTTCCTAAAGTCCCAATTACGATATGATAGAATGGTCAACTATCCTTTCCTATCTAGTTTCCAGAACACCTTTCATTTTTTTAAATGACCCATGGCAAGGCCTTCAAAAACGCATTCTCCCAAGGTGTCTCTAGAAGTGTAGCGCCTGTCAAAAAGAGGGGAAGAATGTTGTTTCTTGACCCCTTTTTCTCATTTTTCTCAAAATTTGGGCCCTCCCTAAGAAATATGATGAAATGGGTTTGGAGAGGAGGCTATGCGCTTTCCAAAACTGCAAACCATTTGTAATTTGGATGCCTGAGGAAAAAGAGAAGCGCTAAGGCGTTGCGCTTCTGTGACTAGCTAATTTTCTGAATTTGACACCAAAATAGTCAAAGAAACCAAAAATGCTCAAAAATCCTTCAAAATTGGTCATGAGTTGCAAAATGATGTATGTCAAGCCCTCATGGATGCTTCAACAAGCATCTCCAATTTATCCCTATAATTTTTGTCCATTAGTGACATATCATGTTTTTTGTTTGATAGTGATGTGTCATGTGCCTTAGTAGCTGGTTAACTCTGTTGGATTTGTCAAGAAGCTTTTCTAAGTGGTCATTGACCTTATCTAGCCAATAATCTCTATCCTCATTGATCTCCAAGGCAATTTTTTCCTCCATGTCAAGGTATTCATCTAGAAAACTATGTCCTTTCTCCTCCTTCAATGCCTTTCTCAATCCCTTGGTCCTTGGCATCTTTTTCCTGACTTTCTTTTCAGTTTCCTCATGTTCAGTAGGTTCCAACACTACTTTTCCTTTGCCAAATTGCTACAACAATTTAGTTTTCTCTTTCTCCATGATGAGTTGTCTAGCTTTAAGCTGACTATCTTATTGTTCAAGGAATGAGATAACAAACGTTGCTCTTACCATGTTGTCCATGAGTAGTCTGATATGAGAATCCTTCTCTTTGATAATCTATTGCATGTTTGAAGGCTCAGTTTTTGTTTCTAAGTCCATCAACTCAAATTCATGCTCAATAAAGTCTTAATCCTATATATGTGATCCCTGTTTTGCCGATGTAGAAGGTTTGGCCCTTTTCTCAACCTGAGAAGTAAGCACAAGCTGTTTTCCTCTTTGGTATGTTTTTATGCTGAAGCAAAACAATAGTTTCATGCCATTGCAAAGTTGTTTCTATGAATGAATCCCATGTTATGTTCTTCTCTACAAGCTGATGGAGAACTACAAACTTTATCAAGCTATGATGAAAAAGACTAGGGTAGTGTTCTTTGCCTTTCATCTATACCTTCTCAGACATTTTAAAAAGGCTTATACATATATAATTACACATGTTGGGAGGTGTTTTAGCTATGAAGTGCATTATGTTATCACTCCTCTAGATCTCCAAGGCTGAGGAAGAGTCCAGCTGAGGTAACCACAAACCAATATTTTGACTTGGTAGCTAGGCCTATCAGGCTGGAGAGGGCTCTCGCCAAAGGATCACATCCATGAGGTCTATATGGATTAGGGTTTTAGGCTAGATATAGTAGCTCAATGTTTTGATTTGGTTTGATTGGGGTAGTCACAGGATAAGTGAATTATGTTAGAGAGTGAACTATGTCAGGGAAAAAGAAAATCAGAATTGTAGACATCTGATGGGGCAAGGTAGGAAAGTAATTTAACACTTTTTAGTATATTGATGGAATGGTTTAGACTAATGAGATGCTAAAAAGAGCATGGAAATCATGAATTACTTTTAAACTGAAGAAATAAAACAATTTGTGATGATTTTCCCAAAACAGAGCATAGAAGATGAATTCTGCTTATCACACTTTGAAAATCAAACATATTTAGAAGTGAAATCATGGAAAATACAAAAAATTCACACACATGTAACTAAATAAGAAACAATGTCAAAATACCATGCCACAGAAATCCCGCCAAAATAGTTGTAACTCATCCAATATATTCCATGCCAAAGTCTAAAATGCTAGTACAAAATCCAATGGAGTCCAACCTCTCAAAAAAGTGAATAAAGGGAAGATATATACCTAAAAAAAAACTCTTTCCAACCTCAGGGGTCGAATCCATGAGAAGAGGAGAAATTCCACCAAAATCTAAACTGATAGCTAGAGTGTAGGGTGGTCAAAGTGACTCATCCCTAATTACATTGCCACTGATTCATCTGACTTGATGAAGACTATTAACCTAATGTATTTACCTCTAGGTAATAGTAAAAGACAATAATTACACCTATCATATCAATTACATTAGCTAAATGTTGATTTTCCATAGGTAAAAATCAAATTTGGAGAAGAACGGTGAAAATCTAGGCCAACTATCAAGTGCACAGTGCTTGTGTCAAGTGCGCAGCGCCTGTGGCAAGCGCACATCACCATCTTCAGACCCACTTTTGCCTACTGTCCATCTGTCCAAATTGAGCCCAGGATAGTTCACTGGAGAGCTTATCAAGTCTAGTTTCCAAATATGCCTTTATTTTTCATACTAGGTTTGATTTTACCCTCAAAAACTGCATTATTCCACGACTAGTCAAGTGCGCAGTGCCTAGCTGAAAAAGAGGGCAGAAACATGATTTTTTGCTAGTTTTTTCCCTTTTTCACTGCTAGTTTAGCAAACCAGGGCTGGAAACATGGTTTTCCTAGATGTATTGGTCCTTATTCATCCATTGGTGGCTTCCATTTCTCCATAAAGTGTCCCAAAAAAGTGTGCAGCGCCCTAGGCGTTGCCCGTTTGACCATGCAACTGACATTTAAATTGCCTAAAAAACACAGAAAACATATCTTTGCCAAAATATGCTAAGAGACTTAAAAATTGGTCAATGAGCTAATGTTTGGTGTAGCTAGGCTTTGAGTGAAGCCTTTGCAAGTATGTCAAGCTTCTCCTTCTCCTTTTGGTGAGTTAGGGCTTCAATTTTTTCTTTTGCAGCTTTGAGTTCTGCCTTGGCAATCCTTTCTCTATTGGCATAGTGTTTTGCCATCTTCTTTTCAATTTCATTTTTCTAGTTATCTTTTTCTAGGAGCTTCTCTAGATGTTTATTGACCTTATCAATCCAATGTTCCTTGTTTTCATTGACCAATATGGCAAATTTCTCATTCCATGTGAGCTCATTAGCAAGCTCAGCCTCCTTTTGTTTCTCTAGTTCTAGAGCTCTTTTCAGCCCTCTAGTTCTAGAGTTCTTTTCATCGCTCTAGTTCTAGGTCTTTTTCTAGGTTCTTGCTCTTCTTCAAGTTCACCATACCTGTCATAGGCCTCATCTAGCAATTCCTTGTCTTTCATTGCTTCCCTCTTTGCCTTGATGAGCTTAATCTTCATGACATCATGTTTGGCTTGAAGCTGCTTATTCTCCTGCTCATAATATGAGATGATGTCTTTTGCTATCTCTAAATTTGATTTGGAGGTCCTCGATGAGTGCATTTTTTTCTTTGATGACAATTCTTGTGCTCTCACTGTCATCATGCTCACGTAGGTCAACCAAGTCAAAATCCTTCTCTATCTCATGGAGGTCCTCCTCCTCATCCTAAATCTTTGTCCCTGACATCTTTTCCTTGCCCTTCTGTACCTGATTTGCTGATGAAGAAGGAAAGGCCCCTCCCACAATTTGTGGGGAAAACACCTGCCTATGGCATCTCTGATAAATGTGTGTCAAAGTGCCCAAATCAACCCCTTTAGGCTTGATGACCTCAACCTGTCCAATCTTCTCCTGCTCTCTGATTTCATCTTTGTTAGGTGAATGGATATGTTCATGAAATGGTGATGATGGAGGTGATGGTGAGGGTGACTGGTCAGATGAGGATGAATGATCTATGGGCTGAGATGGAGGAATGGAGGTGGAAGGGTGAGATGATGAAGGGATACTTTGAACATTCTGAGTAGATGAATCAGTGAATATGCTATTGGCTATGAAGGTACTCCATGCAATGTTGAGCTCTTTGAGATGATAAAGGACTATGATTTTAATGAGGGAATAATGAAAGAGACTCTTCATTTGATGTTCATACTCCCTTTTCTCGACAATATCGGCCATCTTATCAATGCTTAAGAACAGATACTAGGGTATATTGAGCATTTTTACCCTAGTAAAATGCATTAAACGCTGGATGTGATAGGAATAAAGCCTAGAAAATCTACCTTCACATGAAAAGTATTTCATGATAATTTCCATCATGGGAGCATATCTGTCTAGTAGGTGAGAAAAAGGAAAATAACCCTTTATTTCATTTATGTGCCTTGGTTTTATGAAAGGCTCATAATAATGTCTCTCCAACTCACCTTGTTTAAACCATTTCTCCCCAACATTTGGGATTCTGGACGCAACTGATATAATGGCAGTAGATAAAGTAAAAGTGACACTTGCTAAAGTGACTTGGTTTTCTTAGACTTTAGATATGAAGAGCTTAGTCAACATAGGATGGTTTTGGACTGCCTGAACTTGCTCACAGAAATCATAACAGCCTAGATATTTGAAGGATGTCACACCCATAGAAGATGCCAAGAGTTCCTTGAGATATGTTGGCTCAAATCTAAGTATCTTGCCTCCTTTGTGTGTTTTCTTGACCTTTGTTTCTTCTTCCTCACTGTATGGTTTATATTCCTCTTCTGCCATAATGTTTTAATATCAAACCCTAGGGAGGTTTAGGGTTGTTGGAATGTGGTTTTTTGGGAATATGGAATGGGGAAGGGAAATATGAAGGAGATGGGTGAAGGGATGTATGTAATGGGGGAGGATATGGGGTATTAATATGATAGATTTTTGGGATGGGGAAATTGTTTGTAATGTAGGGGGTTTGGTAGCCTAGGTAATTGTAGCACCTAGGACATAGGGTTTAGATACAAATGTTTAGAGAGTATTTGGGATAAAAGGGTTTAGGGAAAGGGAATGAAGGTGTAGGGGGTGTATGAAAGTCTAGGGGAGTTAAAATTTAGGAATTGAGAGTGCAAGGATAGTTTTTAGGGAGATTCTAGGGTTTAGATGTGAAAATAACACCAAGTCTTCAAAAAATTTTCAAAACACCATGAGAAAGATTTTAGGAGGAAGAAACATGTAGTCTCCAGCATTTACTTACTTGTGGGAGGTTGAATGCAACTTTAGTGGAGTTGAGGAGGTGATTTTAGCTCTCCTTGAAAAATGCACAATGCTTGTGTCAAGTGCGTAGCACCTCTGACAAGTGCGCAACGCTTGAAAGGAACATGCATTGCCTGCTCTGTTTTGCTAATTTTCGCCCAGAATTGTGAAAAATGGTCTCTTGGGGTTTGCTCAAGGAATGACAGAAGGAAATGGAGTTGAGTTAGATGTTAGGAAGGCCTTTATACTCAAATGAATTTGATCTTTTAGCTTTAAAACCCACTTTCTAATGTTTTGTTTCTCCTTTTTGAAATGCTTGCTAATTTCCCTTTACTCTCTCATTTCCTTTTTGCAGGTTAATGATGCGTGGATTTTTGGCATTCTTCACATTTTAATTGGCTTGGATGAAGTTGGAACATAGTTCTTTGAGTTGGAAACTTTAGGAATAGTAACTTATTACATATAATGAACATAAAATTACATAAATTAGAAAACATATTACATCTGTTTTTTGAAATAAAATTACACTCTAAAATAGAACTGATACTTTGAATAAAAATTAGAACTTGGGAAAACATAGTCACATGTTTACCAATCCTTTTTAAATGAAAAAGGATATTATTTTTCTCACTCTCATACTTTTTCGTTAGCTTTATGCAGTGAAATGGAGTATTATTTGACCTTAAAGGAATGAAACCTAGTGACCTAATGGGACCTTGAATGAGTAGACTCCAAGTGGACTTGACTGACACAAAACATGATGAAATGAGCCTTTATGGTCAATGTATGCTCAGTAAGACACATGAAGGTGAGCCAAAAAATATTAATTTTTTGAGAGAGAGTAGGCCTTTTGACGTAGGGCTACCATCAGTGAGTAAATTTTTAAATGAGGACCTATGTGGGATGAAAAAAATTTCAGAATGGGACCCTAAAATGATATAAAAGAGGGGTTTTGATCACTGATGGTAGTATTCAAATAATGACTCTAACACATTAGAATATGGATGTGATATGCATACAATCTATAAAACCTTCCCTCACAGGGGAAAAAAAATCATGACAACATTCATTAATGGTGCTTACTTCTCCAACAGGTACCTAAATGGGATGATGTGTGTATGGGTCTCCATGTAGGGTGATTTCAAGAAAGACCTGTAATGTTCAAGGTCAAAATTCATACCTTTAAACTAGTATTCTCCATGATTAGGTATCCCTATAGAAAGTGAAATGGAAGCCACTAAAAATGTAAACTCAACCCCTACTATGATGGCCCTTTCCCCTTTCAAATGAGTGGCAATCCAATCAATCAACTGTTCATGGAAACCAGCTTCATATACCCTTTTGCAAAACTCTAGACAATTTATATCTTCAAAACGCAGCTTGTTGAAGGGTGATGAGTTGATTTGATTGTAGTTGGTAGGATCATATCTGAGGGTTTTGCCTCCTTTATGGTGTTTTTTCTTCTCTAATGAAGAATCTCCCTCCATGATGGTAGTGTTAGAGTCGGTCTAGTAGCCCTCCATCAGTGATCAAAACTCTTTGCATTTGCATAAGTAGGTGTCTCATCAGTGTCATCTCATTGCATTCCATTAGGCATGCCATAACCCTGATGGAGGAACTGTGGTCTTTATTCCCCTCTTGGCACTGCTGGATCAAGTTGTTTCAGTCAATAAACTCTTTCAAGGTTGCTTGTCTTGTCTTAAGGTCAAAAGTCCTAGGTCTAGGGTTTAGGTCCAATTTGTCTTTGAGGTCATGTCTTTAAAAGTCATTAAATGCCCAACAGGCCAGAGGGATGACAGTATTTCTTCAAAATATTTCATCTTGTATAGCTAATTTTTACCTTGGATTTAAAAACCTTGTTTTTAAAGACAAGGTCATTTTCTCATTTTGTAAAAGGTTGTAAAAATTCATCGAAAGTCAGTATGCAACCCTGGTCCCCTTTGCCAAGATTCCTCAGAAGCTATCCCTGCAAAAATTTTCAAGAAAAAGCATCAGTTCAACCAATTTCAGGACAAAAGGAAACCATAAAGTCAGCAGCATTTAAATTTTGAAAAAGTGTCAATTATAAACATTAGAAAGAGGGTTTGAGGGGAAATTAATTTAAATCAAGCCTATAAAGCCCCTCTCTCCCTCCATTTGATCATAATTTGCCTCATAGCAATAGTGAAAGGCGATTTGGAGACAAAATGGGGCGGAATTGTAGAGAGGATCCGTGCGCGACCCGTCCACAGCTGTGCGCGACCTGTTGGGTGGGCGCGACCCGTCCAGGGGGTCCCAACAGTTGCAAAATAACACGGGCGCGACCTCTTGGGTATGCGCGACCTGTTCAGTCCTGCATGCGACCTGTCAAGAGTTCACCTATAGCACTTGCTTATAAACTTCAAAAAGACCCCAAATCTCCTCAAGTTTGCAGGTAGGCCCTTAACCATTAATGTCTTTTGCCTTCTAATGCAAAATAATCATGGAAAATGTGCATAAATGCCATCAAGTTGAAATGGGAAATTCATGAGTATTTAGCTTAAAAATGTCAAAGTCAGGGTTTTGTTTTGCTATTTGCAAGGTTATCCTTGTCACCCCCACTTTTTCCCCACATCCCTTTACCACCTTCCATATCATTTCTACCTAATCTCCCTACCAAAAATACCAAAGCCCTAAAACATCACCCCTATCCCTAAAATTCAATAACATAACCCCATGTTGTGATTTCTTCCCTAAATTCCCATTTTCATATATTTCCCCTTTGTTCCCTCAAAAGGTCCCTTCCCTAACATCTCCCTTGTGTTATTTGTCCCCTTGAAGCAGCATTTCAAGCAGTTAAAACAACAGGTCATTTGAGCAGAAGCAGCAGTACATTTCAGCCACTTTTCTCTTGAAACCATGTCAGAAACTGAAACCAACTATGAGCAAAGTGATGACTGTGAGTCAACACCAGAGGTTGAGGTACAAAGGAGGAGGGATGGTAAGGGTGGTCACAATGTGAGAGAGGAGCCCACCACTTTGACCTATTTGCAGGCTTGTCCACTTGCAGTCACATGTTTCCGCTACCTATAATGTTATGAATTTCGTGAGAGGATTTCTCAAATTCAGAATCACAGGGAACTGGTCTGCTTGTTTGTTTTGCATTTGCATGACGAGCATGTAAATCTTGCAGGGGTGGATTTTACATTGACAACTGAGATGGTTTCTCAAGCAACGGGGATACCTAATGTTGGAGAAGAGTGGAACAAGCGCAAACTATTGGACAGATTTTAGTATGAACCTTACATTAAACCTGAATATATGAGGTACATGACTGGTGTATTTCCTTTCAGATTTTTGAAGGATGAGTATGTTCCCTTGATGAGGCTCATCATGCGCTATTTCACCTGTGAGGGCAGATTTTCACGTTTGTTTTCATACCATATTCACTTGTTGATGCATTCCACACGGGTACGGATGATGAACATACCATTTTTCATGTGCCGGAAGATTGAGAAGATGGTGCCATTGGTGCAGAGAAAGAGTCCAACACACCAACATAGGAGCATTTTCCATTATGCTTTGATCAAGATTGTGGTCATGCATCAGTTGGCCCAGCAGGGTATCCCATGGGAGGATTTCATTTCTCAAGACTTCTTCACAGCGACATCACCACCCCCAGAGGTTGTTCATGAGGAGGGAGGACCTTCACAGCAGCATGATATCCCAGAAGTTAGACATGTTAGCTCTCCTCCGTTGGTCACATATCAGAGAGGCCACAGGGCCTTATTTGCATCAACTCGGCGAATATTTTCTCCACAGCAGGTGGAAGGGGTCTTGCCTTCTTCATCAGCACCGCGAGTGTTATCTCCACACCAGGTGGAAGGGGCCTCGTTTCTGATAGCAGCACAGGTATCAGAGAGGGGCAAGCAGCCCAGGATTGAGCAAGGATTGTTATGTGATCCACATATTGACATTATTGATATTGAGGATAGCTCGCCTGCCTCAAAGCTCAAGGAGATCATCCGAGAGCAAAGGACCGAGAACGAGTCGCTGCACAAGAAATTACAGATGGAAAAATGGGTAATCAACTATTTAGAGCAGCGCAATAAACAGTTGGAGGATGAGCACGAGCTTTATGAGCAGTGGAGGATTCGTGAAGACCGGGAATTGGCTCGTAGGAGACCCGGTGATTTGACACCCATAGATCGAGAATCTATGCTTATTCGGGTCAATGCTCATTTAGAAAGGTTTCTGGCCAAGGCCAACAAAGATAAGGACCTGCTTCGGAATATGAAGAACCACTATTGGGCCCGAATGCACGTATGCAAGGCAAGAATGAAGGTGTTCCAAGGACGGTTGGCCAAGGCACTCAAACGAAGAAAAAGGCCCGATCCGCTCCATATCTTGGCTGAGGCTTCCTTGAATGAGCATGGTGCTAAATGACTCAACCCCAGCACAAATTTCAAAAAATTTTGAGCATTTTTGGTCATTTGTGAATTTTTTGGTCAAAAAACAGGTTTTCTTCACCAACGGGTCGCGCACCGTGCGCGACCCTTTCGATTGGGAGGTCCATTTCAGGAAAAGTTTGAATTTTTGGATTTTTCATGCAAAAATACACTTGATCAGCAAATAACAAGAAATTTCACCAAGTTTTGAGCCTCCAGAAGGTCAAAAAACAAGCAAAAAATGACTTTTTGCCACCTTTTTGACACACAGGAAGCAGTCTTGGGAGATTGCAATTTTAGAGGGGCAAATGGACACCAAATTAATAAATTCCACTTGGGTTGGAAAGTATACCTCTAGAATTTTCCAACAAGCCAACGTTTGCCTCATTTGAACACCCGGAAGTGCCTCAAACGCTGCTCCAAAGGTGCGCAACCCGTTCAGAATCAGTGCGCGACCCGTTGGGCAATTTTCACAGAAATTGTACCTACAGCTCAGCAAAAGGACGCAGACTATGAACTTGGAAGTGAATTCTGATCATCCTTGATGTAATGAATGTAATTTTTAATGATATTTTGACACTTATATCTCTTTCTTAGAAAGATTCATTCCATGAGATAGACAAAAGATTCAAATGAATGAATTGGTTTCCTAAGCTTATAGAGGCCAAGTTGTTTTGACTGGGCCTAGATTTTTAGTGATCAGTTTTTGGAATTGGTTGAAACAACTCCTAGGATAGTGAGCTCGACCCCTAGAGGCAAGGAAAGATGTTAGCTTGCCTATATTATGTACTTTCTTAGTCATTTTCATGGTTGGATTCTTGAGGGAGAAAGCATCTATTGTATTACTCATTGTACCTCTGCAATTTTTGGCTAAGGAAGACCAGGGTTTTGCAGTCCTTTTTGGAATTCTTGTGGTTACATGTATTGATGGTGTGCATCTCTTTGTACTTGTAATTTTTTTATGTGAATCATCTTCTTTCTTTTTCTTCTGCAAATTAGGAAAATGAAGTGTTAAGGTAGAATTCATGGTTGCTATGTTCTGCCTTTAAGTTTGCTTAATATCAATGTTTTCAGCTGTTTAAGGAGAATTCAAGGTGATTTCTTGCTCTCCTTAGCTTCTCACCAATGATTCTCATCCATCCACATCTATCAAAGGCATCAATACAGTCTCCTACCTTGCCCCAAAGAACCCCCTACGAAAACTGTGTCCAATCCCCGCACCCAAAATTGCCTTTCCCCAATTTTCCACCAAAACCCTAAAAATCCCAAATCAAACCTTTTTATCAGTTTACTAGCCTAAAATCAGTGTTCTTTATTGGTTATCTCTGCCCATTGAAGATCTTTGCTGAGATAGACTAGAGAGAGCCCTCTCCTGCCCCGTAGGGCTAGCTACGAGGCTAAGTGGTTTGATGTTGCCTTGGAGTTTACCTTTTTTAGCCTGAGGTGAAATTTCAAGCACTAACATATTGGCGACCATACTGGGGAGAAAAAACTTGTTTTTGGATTGATGTGTTAGTTTCATAAGTCTTAAACGGAGTCTGAAGATATGTCAGGTAGCTTTCGGAACGCTTTTGCTTTGCATAAGCGCAAGTAGATAAACGCTGCTTCAGTCAATCTCCGTGAGCTTGTGAATACAACACTTCGATTGCATTTTACCCCAGTGTATTGTAAACTCTAAACTTTTGGATGATTAGTTAAGAGTTTTCACAGGCTGATTGGTTAGTTGTTCCTTGATATCCAATCTGGCTTCCGATTCTGGTCATATATTCAAATCTCATTCATGTCCACCTATTTTTAAGTATCTTGAAGACATTGATTTTGATGAGAGTTTTGAGTTGTCCTTGTTCAAAACTAAATCTGAAAGTGCACTTGATTCTCTAGTTCCTGACCCTGATTTTGCTGCTGCCCTTGACATTGAGAGACACAATAAATTGATTGACAATTTCATCCGAAGATCTCTTCAGTCCGATATTCACGCTACCAGTCTTGCTGAGTTCGTTGAGCATATATCTGTCCATATTGGATCTACTATCACGGCATATGAGCAGACCAATCCTCCTTTTATTTCTATTTCTCCTATAATCACTTATCCAGAATCTACGGTTGGTTCGCCCTCTACATCCCATACCACTTCTCCTCATACTCCTCCTCATATTCCTCATACTCCTCCTCATATTCCTCATATTCCTCAGATTCCTCATATTCCTCATACTAAAGCTACACCTATTCCACCTGCTCCCCCTAGATCCAATCTACCTAAAGCAATGGCTGCCTGATTTGCTCCCCTTTCTCTTCCCCAAAATCTGCATGATATGCCAGCTGACTACCAGAGTAAAATCCCTATGTTTGATGGCACTCCTCAAAGTGTCTCTGCTCAGCAACATATTGACAAAATGACAAATTTCTTTGATCTATATGAGATAGATGAAGAAGATGTTACCATGTGGTTGTTCGTGCAAACATTTGGAGGAGAATTTAGAAAGTGGTTCAGAGGTTTGACAGCTGGGAGCATCACTACCTTAGAGGCACTTCAAAGGCAGTTTTTAGATCGTTGGGAAATCAAAAAGGATCTGCTTCAAATTAATGCTGAATATAATAACCTCAAGCGCAATCATGGTGAGTCCGTTCAAGATTACATTATCAGATTTAACACAGTTTACAATGCTATTCCAGATGATTTAAGGCCATCTAGAAAATCTGCACTTCTCAAATTCGATGGCTTTGATCCGGAGATGGCTTACTCATTAAGAGATAGAGATCCTCCTACCTTGGAGGATATGCAGAAAATTGCTGTCAGCGTTGAGGCAAACTTGAATTATAAGAGATCAAGAATGAAGGCTAAAAAGCAAGTCACAATCAAAGAGGAAGCGTCTACATCAGATCATCTCCTCCACAACGTTGAACAGATTAAAAAATCACTTCAAAATATTCATCTTGACAAGCCGGAGCCTCAGATTCGTAATCCAAATTTTAGAGGTCCGCAACAGCCCCAATATAGAATCAAACAATGTGAAACAAGGGCACAAGAAGCAGCAGTTCAGCAGCAAATTAAACCTCCACTTCAGCAAAATTTTGTGAGCCAAGAATCCGAGGATGAAGGTGATACGGTGGGAGAAAATCACTTCTTCACCCCTGATGATTTGCCCACTTATATTACAGAAGAGGAAGAGTTGGCGAGTAACTCCATCATCCCCCAAGATGAGCATTATATCTTGTCAAATGATGCAGCGCTTGAAGAAGAATCGAAAGAATATCAAAGAGGGTACTTGAATGCTTTATCAGCTCAGCAGAATCAGCAAAGACAATTGAGAAACTGAATTGTTCCCATAAATCCTATTCCGAAGAAAATAGATGGTTCAGCAAAGAATGGTTCAGCTGCCCCACAGAAAAAAGGGAAAGAGATAAGTGATCCTTCAGCAGGTCAATCATCATCAGCAAGCAAGATAGATCAGCCATCAAGCACACCGAGAGATAAAGATGAAAAAAGAGACAATCCGGCCAAAGAAGGTGAGAAGGTTTCAGTTTTTAGTTTGGAGAATGAAATTTCAAAGTTGAAAGTGTCCATTCCTTTGATGAAATCATGAATAACAACACTTACTGAGGCCAAATCTCCAAGATGCTGAATTTTGATCCAATGCTAGACACGATGAATGTAGAAGATGATCAGCCGGAATTGATTTTTGGCCCCGCTTTAAATGGTGAGTCTCCCGAAAGTGATGTTCCTCCATTCTATATCAGTTTGCGATTGCATGAGTATGTTTTACATAATGCTATGTTTGACTCAGGAGCCTCACATAATTTGATGCCGAAAGCAATCATGGAAAAGCTGGGACTAGACATCACAAGGAAGTCTCATGATTTGTATTCCTTTGATTCTAGCTGGGTAAAATGTATTGGTTTGATCAAGGACTTGGTAGTGAGCTTGGATCAAATCCCAGCGAAGAATGTTTTGATGGATGTGGTGGTGGGGGATATTCCTCCACGATTCAGAATGTTGCTTTCGAGATCTTGGGGAGCTAACCTTAAAGGTACACTTCAGCTCGATTTTTCTTATGCTACAATCCCAGTCTTCGGTCAGATGAGGAAATTATATCGGGAACAAAAGATGAAATACATGATCACTAGTAAGGAAAAGCTAGTTAATCATCCTGTAAATTATGTACATACAGATTTAGAGTCATTTTTTTTGTTTACGGATAATTTTAATGAGATAGATAGTCAGTTAGTTCAAGCAGAAGATATACCAGACATTACAGAAAATTTTAGAGAAATTTTGAGAAAGGAAAGTGAAGAAGTGTCTGCTGTCATGGAGCCACCAGCTGAAATCAATGGGCAACAAACAAAAAATGTAGAAGCATCACATTTTCAGCACTTAGAAGACGATGAGGATGGTCTTTGGACCATGGATTTTGATGGCGTTGTGGGCAACGATGGTGCTGGTATAGGTGTATGGATTCGAAGTCCATTTTCTATCCGAAACAAAGTCCCAAGAAAGGTACGAGTATGTTCTTACAAATTGGCATTCAATTGTTCAAACAATGAGGCGGAATATGAGGCTCTCATTGCTAGTCTGAAAATCCTTTGGAAGCTGAAGGCAAAGAAGATAGCAGAGTATGGCGACTCCGAGTTGGTTATAAAGCAAGTGAAAGGTGAGTTCCAGGCCAAGCATCCTCGTATGCGAGCATATCGAAATGCAGTCCTAGATATCCTAAAACTGTTTTCTGAACATACTTTGACATGCGTGCCCCGCATTCAAAATGGTGTTGCGGATGCATTGGCTAAGGCAGAAAGCAATCTAAAAATCCCCATGAATTCAACAATAAGTTTGAGATTTATGTGAAGCACCGTCCTACAGTTCCAGACAATCAAAGGTGTTGGCAATTTTTCCGAGATGACGAAGAAATCAAGAATTTTCTGCAAGTTGAAGGTGAGTTCAAAGACATCTCCATAGATACAGAACCTGAGGAAGTAAATCAGATGGACGTATGGCAACTTAAGGATAATGTCATTCCTAAAGGATTAATTCCTTTGGAGGAGCTTTTCGATCAAGATGACGTAGCCCGCAAACCAACTTTGAGGCCAACGGAAGAAGGTGTTGAAGAAGTGAATGTCGGAACAGCGGAAAATCCAAAAATGGTAAAACTATAGAAGGCATTGACGCCAAAGGTAAAGAAAGAATATATCAGATTTTTGTCTTCGTTTTCTGATGTTTTTGCATGGGATTATTCAGATTTGAAAACTTATGATACAAGTATCATTCAGCATACCATTCCCATAAAGCCAAATCAAAAGCCTTTCAAACAAAAATTGAGAAGCATTAATCCTAAGTTGCTGCCTTTGATTGAGAAAGAAGTTAACAGGTTGTACAAGTCTAGAATTATAGTGCCTATTAGATTTTCCGACTGGATTTCCAACTTAGTGCCCGTGAGAAAGAAGACCGATGAGATCTGCTTGTGTATAGACTCTAGAAATCTGAATAAGGTGTCGCTAAAGGACAATTATCCGCTGCCCAAGATGGATCATATATTGCAAAGGGTAGTTGGAGCATCAAGGATGTCGCTACTTGATGGTTATTCCGAGTACAATCAGATTTTGGTGCATGAGGATGACCGCAACAATACTGCATTCACTACTCCATGGGGGACATTTCATTATGCCAAAATGCCGTTTGGATTGAAAAATGTAGGTGCTACCTTTCAGCGGGCGATGGACATGGCCTTTGCTAATGAGAAAGATGTCTTTTTGGTCGTGTATCTTGATGATTTAACTGTGTTTTCTAAATTTGATGAAGAGCATTTGTATCATTTAACAATGGTGTTTCAAAAGTGCAGAAAATATGGTTTCTCATTGAATCCAAAGAAGAGCCTTTTCGCCATGAGTGAAGGCAAGTTGTTGGGCCACATCATTTCCAAATATGGCATTTGTATAGATCCTGCATGTGTGGAAGCTATTCAACAACTAGAGCAGCCCCGAAACAATAAGGAGATTCAGTCCTTTAATGGCAAGTTGAATTTTTTGCGTCGCTTTATTCCGAATCTTGCCGAACACCTTAGAGAAATCACTAACATGCTAAAAAAAGGACAACCAGCTCAAATAGACCAAAGAGGCGGTAAAGTCTTTCAATTTGGTGAAGTTAATTTTATCTTCAACCCCAACTCTAATCAGCCCAGATTATACACAAGATTTTATTTTATTTTCATTTGCTTTTGAGCATAAATTGGCAGCTGTGCTGATGCAAAAGAGAGATGGAGATGAGAAGCCCATCGCTTTTTTTAGTCATATTATAAGAGACAGAGCGCTGAAGTACAATATCATTGAAATACAAGCGTTGGCGCTAGTAAAAGCCTTGAAAGATTTCCGTGTGTATGTACTGAATTCACACATTTTGGCATATGTTCCTAACGCAGCTGTGAAAGATGTTTTGGTACAAGCGGAACCAGAAGGAAGGCAGGGTAAGTGGATTGCTGCACTATTAGAATATGATGTGGAAATTAAGCCTACCAAGCTCATTAAGGGTCAAGGTATCGCTAAATTGATGGCTGAAACAAATCTCCATGTCCTAGACATTAATTTAATAGCTGCCCTATCCGATGAAAACGAGGAGAATTCAGCACTACAGGTATCCGACATCTTTATTTCTTCTCCTTGGTATGCTGATATTTTATATGTGCTTTAGAATTTGTCTTCACCTCCCGGGATGCCTCGAAATAAAGCTAGGACATTGAGATTAAAGGCTGCCAAATTTTGCATCATCAAATTTGCACTATATTGGAAAGACCCCGGTGGCATATTGCTGAACTGTTTGGTCGAGGAGGAAGCTAAGAGAGCTGTAGAGGATTTTCACAAAGGTGACTGCGGGGGCCACATGTTTTGGAAGACCACGGCAAACAAGATCTTAAGGGCTAGTTTTTATTGGCCTTCATTGTTTTCAGATGTATATAAAGCAGTCAAGAGTTGTCACGAATGTCAAATTTTTCAAGGAAAGCAGAAATTACAGCCATTTCCGCTCAAACCCATTGAAGTCAGCGCACCATTTCAGCAGTGGGGCTTGGATTTCATCGGCGAAATTCATCCAGCATCTTCAGGACAGCATCGATGGATATTGACAACCACCGATTACTTCACGAAATGGATTGAATCCATTCCCACTCGGCAGGCCATGGACTTGGTAATTATTTTTTTCCTTGAAAACAACATTTTTGTCACATTTCGGTTGTCCACATAAGTTGATTACAGATAATGCAGCAGCATTTAAATCGAAGAAGATGGTTGATTTTTGCTACAAATATAATATCAGTTTGGGGCATTCGACCGCCTATCATCCGCAAGGAAATGGGTTGGCTAAATCTTCGAATAAATCTTTGGTAAACATCATAAAGAAATTGCTGGAAATCAACAAGAAGAGTTGGCACAAAAAGTTAGTAAATGCATTATGGGTTGATCGTGTAAGTCAGAAAAAGTCAATTGGTATGTCACCCTTTGAACTGGTTTATGGGACAGATGCAGTGTTTCCTACTTCGCTTAGTATTCCGGTAAAAAAATTGCTTCAAGAAGTTGGTGGTGAGGAGGATCCAATGCAAAGGCATATTGGTCAAATGATTCATTTGCAGTAGACACAGGAGGAGGTTCTTCACAATACTCTCAAATTGCAAGAGCGCATAAAGAAAATCTATGACAGGAAAGCAAAACTGGATGATTTTCCAAATCGATGATGAGGTTTTGAGGTGGGATGCCCGAAATGAAGACAAAGGGAAACATGGAAAGTTTGACAACTTGTGTAAAGGTCCTTACAAAATTGCAGCATACTGCGGTTCAAATACCTTTCTTCTCAAAGAAATGAATGGTGATGAATGTTTCGGTGGGTCAGTCAATGGCCGGCTGCTCAAAAGGTATCATGTCTAAGCATTTTCTGCTCTAGTCATTATCATTGTAATTACCACTTTACTTTTATTTCACTGCAAGTGTGAACTTATCTTTCATCTTTAGTCTGGGGCCCGCGGTGAAGGCTATAATTCTGAAGATGAAGACTAGTTGGTGTGAGTTTATCGTGTTGTTTGTATCAGTTCATTTTCTGTTTAAAGTTGAAGTCAGTTTAAGTCAAAATTGGTCCAATTTTCAATCACTTGTTAAGACAATAAAAGTTGTCTCAGTTTGGGTCAAATATGTAAATAATGACTCCATTTCCCAATGGATAACGCACTGGTCTGCTCTCCCATAGGTCTAAGGTTCTTGGCACCTCCAAGGAGCTACCATCCCCATTGGAGCCAATGTTAGAGTTGGTCTAGTAGCCCTCCATCAGTGATCAAAACTCTTTGCATTTGCATAAGTAGGTGTCTCATCAGTGTCATCTCATTGCATTCCATTAGGCATGCCATAACCCTGATGGAGGAGCCAGTGTCTTTATTCCCCTCTTGGCACTGTTGGATCAAGTTTTTTCAGTCAATAAACTCTTTCAAGGTTACTTGTCTTGTCTGGAGGTCAAAAGTCCTAGGTCTAGGGTTTAGGTTCATTTTGTCTTTGAGTTCATGTCTTTAAAAGTCAATAAATGCCGAACAGGCCAGAGGGATGACTATCAAAGTTTTTCTTCAAAAGATTTCATCTTGTACAGCTAATTTTTACCTTGGATTTAAAAACCCTATTTTTAAATACAAGGTCATTTTCTCATTTTGTAAAAGGTTGTAAAAATTCATCGAAAGTCAGTATGCAGCCCTGGTCCCCTTTGCCAAGATTCCTCAGAAGCTATCCCTACAAAAATTTTCAAGAAAAAGCATTAGTTCAACCAATTTCAGGACAAAAGGAAACCATAAAGTCAGCAACATTTAAATTTTGAAAAAGTGTCAAGTTATAAACATTAGAAAGAGGGTTTGAGGGGAAATTAATTTAAATCAAGCCTATAAAGCCCCTCTCTCCCTCCATTTGATCATCATTTGCCTCAAAGCAATAGTGAAAAGCGATTTGGAGAAAAAATAAGGCGAAATTGCAAACAGGACTTGCACGTGACCCGTCCATACCTCTGCGCGACCTGTTGGGTGGGCGTGACCCGTCAAGGGGGTCCCAACAATTGGAAAACAGCATGGGCGCGACGTGTTGGGCGTGCGTGACCCGTCCAGACTTGCATGCGACCCATCGGGAATTTGCTTACAGCAAATTGCTTACAAACTTCAAAATGACTCCAAATCTCCTCAAGTTTGCACGTAGGCCTTTAATCATTAATGTTTTTTGCTTGCTAAAGCAAAATGATCATGGAAAATGTGCATAAATGCAATCAACTTGAAATGGGAAATTCATGTGTATTTAGCTTAAAAATGTCAAAGTCAGGGTTTTGTTTTGTTGTTTTCAAGGTCATCCTTTTCACCCCCACTTTTTCCCCACATCCCTTTACCACCTCCCATATCATTTCTACCTAATCTCCCTACCAAAAATACCAAAATCCCTAAAACACCACCCATATCCCTAAAATTCAATAACATAACCCCATGTTATGATTTCTTCCCTAAATTCCCTTTTTCATATATTTTCCCTTTGTTCACTTAAAAGGTCCCTTCCCTAACATCTCCCTTGTGTTATTTGTCCCCTTGAAGCAGCATTTCAACAGTTAAAACAACAGGTCATTTGAGCAGAAGCAGCAGTACATTTCAGCCACATTGCTCTTGAAACCATGTCAGAAACTGAAACCGACTATGAGCAAAGTGATGACCGTGAGTCAACACCAAAGGTTGAGGTACAAAGGAGGAGGGGTGGTAAGGGTGGTCACCATGTGAGAGAGGAGCCCACCTCTTTGACCTATTTTCACGCTTGTCCACTTGCAGTCACATGTTTCCGCTATCAATCATGTTATTAATTTTGCGAGAGGATTTCTCAAATTCAGCATCACAGGGAATTGGTCCGCTTGTTTGTTTTGAATTTGCATGATGGGCATGTAAATCTTGTAGGGGTGGATTTTACATTGACACCTGAGATGGTTTCTCAAGCAACGGGGATACCTAATGTTGGAGAAGAGTGGAACAAGCGCAAACTATTAGACAGATTTCAGTATGAGCCTTACATTAAACCTGAATATATGAGGTACATGACTGGTGTATTTCCTTTCAGATTTTTGAAGGATGAATATGTTCCCTTGATGAGGCTCATCATGCGCTATTTCACCTGTGAGGGCAGATTTTCACGTTTGTTTTCATACCATATTCGCTTGTTGATGCATTTCACACGGGTATGGATGATGAACATACCATTTTTCATGTGCTGGAATATTGAAAAGATGGTGCCATTGGTGCAGAGAAAGAGTCCAGCACAGCAACATAGGAGCATTTACCATTATGCTTTGATCAAGATTGTGGTCATGCATCAGTTGGCCCAGCAGGGTATCCCATGGGAGGATTTCATCTCCCGAGATTTCTTCACAGCGTCACCATCACCCCCTGAGTTTGTTCATGAGGAGGGAGGACCTTCAAAGTAGCATGATATCCCTAAAGTTAGACATGTCAGCTCTCCTCTGTTGGTCACATATCAGAGAGGCCACAGGGCCTTATTTGCATCAGCTCGGCGAGTATTATCTCCACGTCAGGTTGAAGGGGTCTCGCCTTCTTCATCAGCACCACAAGTGTTATCTCCACATCAGGTGGAAGGGGCCTCGTTTTCGACAACAGCACAGGTATCAGAGAGGGGCAAGCAGCCCATGATTGAGGAAGGATTGTCAGGTGATCCAGATATGGACATCATTGATCTTGACGCCTATTCTCCTAGCTCAGAGCTTAAGGAGATCATCTGAGAGCAAAGGACCAAGAATGAGTGGCTGCACAAGAAACTGCAGATGGCAAAATGGGTAATCAACTATTTAGAGCAGCGCAATAAACAGTTGGAGGATGAGCACGAGCTTTATGAGCAGCGGAGGATTCGTGAAGACCGGGAATTAGCCCGTAGGAGACCCGGTGATTTGACACCCATAGATCGAGAGTCCATGCTTCTCCGGGTCAATTCTCATTTGGAGAGGTTTCTGGCCAAGGCCAACAGAGATAAGGACCTGCTCCGGAATATGAAGAACCACTATCGGGCCCAAATGCACGTATGCAAGGCAAGAATGAAGGTGCTCCAAGGATGGTTGGCCAAGGCACTCAAACAAAGAAAAAAGCCCGATCCCCTCCACATATTGGCTGAGGCTTCCTTGAAGGAGCATGGTACTAAATGACTTAACCTCAGCACAAATTTCATAAAATTTTGAGCATTTTTGGTCACTTGTGAATTTTTGATCAAAAAACAAGTTTTCTCCACCAACGGGTCTCGCACTGTGCGCGACCCTTTCGATTGGGAGGTCCATTTCAGGAAAAGTTTGCATTTTTGGATTTGTCACGCAAAAATACACTTGCTCAGCAAATACCAAGAAATTTCACCAAGTTTTGAGCCTCCAGAAGGTCAAAAAACAAGCAAAAAATGACTTTCTGCCACCTTTTTGACACACAGGAAGCAGGCTTGGGAAATTGCAATTTTGAAGGGGCAAATGGACACCAAATTCAGAAATTCCACTTGGGTTGGAAAGTAGACATCCATAAATTTCCAACAAGCCCACTTTTGCCTCATTTGGACACCTAGAAGTGCCTCAAAAACTACTCCAAAGGTGCACGACCCGTTGGGCAATTTTCACAGAAATTGTACCTACAGCTCAGCAAAACGCAGTTTTGACTAGGATTGACTTTTTAGAGTGGATTTTGATCCTCCTTAATGTAAATGATGCAATTTTATGATATTTTTATACTAATTTATCTCTTCTAGAAGATTCATTCATGAGATAGGCAAAAATTTAATGAATGAATTGGTTTCCTAGCTTATAAAGGCAAGTTGTTTTGACTGCCTAGATTTTAGTGCTCAGTTTGTAATTGGTTGAAACAGCTCCTAGGATAGTGAGCTCGACCCCTAGAGGCAAGGAAAGATGTTAGATTGCCTATATTATGTACTT